>JAYKAV010002893.1:461686-539633 GCA_035582835.1 Phoebastria nigripes | reverse complement strand
TTCTTTTTTTTTTTTTTTTTTCTGTTTTCTTGCAACTGCTTTCACCAGCCCTGAATCAAACGCTTAAGTGATAATAACTCATTCTTTGTGGGGTAGTTTTTTGCTGTTTGTGTTTTGTACAGTTATAAATTGTATAATCTGAGCTCTCACAGCTAGAGCTTAATATATTTGACTTTACTGCTTTCCGTTTTATGGAAATAAATTACTGCTCAAATTCTAACATTTAAATTAAAGGATCTGCACTAAATCTTGTGTGCCACAATAAGAAATTAAGAGAGCGTTCCTTGCTAAACAAGCAGAGCTGGAAGCCCCAGTCCATCAAGCACTCTGTCCATTTAAACCAGTTTACAAAGGGAACAATGTGTTCAGTCCATTCTGTGCTTCAAGACCAGTCAGCAGACATTGCTACCCTAGGCAGACTGGGCCCTGGATGTCTAAGGAGATGAGCTTTCCCAGCCCAGAGGAGGTCAGGTGGGGAGGCTTTCTGTGTCCAGAGAATGTGCCGCACCGATTTCTAGGAGGCTTAAGTTCCCGCTCGCTTGTGAACAGGTTCATGAACAGAAATGTTTGCATAATTCATATGCAAAGTGACAYGACAGGTGGTCCCTGTTGGATCTGCAGCTCCACACCTCGCACAAGCAGAGACCAAAACAATATGAAGCTAGTTTAGAAATGGCAAGCTTTTCAGAAATCACAAATTGGGAAGTGGAGAAAGGGCCTTTTGGTTTCGAAGCTGTTCCTGTGCCTGGGGGCGGTGATTTCAGGCTTCCCTGTGCTACATGAAGGACTGAGTTATTCTGGTTTGTTCTTCCACGGAAAACCTGAGGCATTTGTGCAGTCCAGCCTCTGCTGGAGTATTTCATTAACTAGAGTATTTGATGAAACTCACAGTAAAACATTGAGGGCTGGCAGGACTGCAGTTCCAGTGACATTAAATGGCACTTTTTCTTTCCTTTTTCTTTTTTTTTTTTTTCCCTTACCCATTTTAACCTTCTGTATGCTTTTACATGAGCCAGGGCCTTTTTTGCCTAAAGAAGAGCAGCAATGTTAGCCAGTTTGTTCCCGAAAGCGGGCTTCACTGGCTACAGGCAAATCCCAGCTGTTGGAGAGAAATCCTGGAAGGAGTAGGGCCATTGTGAAGGCTCTCAGGACCAGCTTTTTTCTCTGCACCGGCATGCCCTAAAGAAGCTTTTCTGTGTTAGGTGCCTGAATACTGTGTGAAGTTTCAATCTAAGCAGATTGTACATTTCTAAGGGAAAGATGAGTGAAAAATATATTTAATGCAGTTAATAGAAAATCAGATTTCATTGTGGTATCTGTCCTTCCTGGGCTTGAGTCCAAGACTAAATGTGAACGAAACTAAGAGCAAAGCTTTCCTTTTGCTTGCTATTCCCACCCAGGCACAGCAACCTGGAGCAGGTAATGTACATCCCCTATGCATTTGGTGCTTTCAGCGCCCCGTGACCTGTGTGAGGAAGGGACAAGGGAAGCAGCAGACAGAAACAAGAAGCTGGAAGTGAAGAGACTGAGACTGCAAGAAGGAGCAAAAGGAGGAGGTTGGTAGCAGGGCCATGCATGAACTGCTCAGGCAAGGGAGTGAGTGGGAGCTGGGACAGGGAGGTGGACAGTGGGTTCCTGGGACCCACCAAGAAAAAGAAAAAGAAAAGAGCAAGGGGAACCGGGGCTTGAGGTAGGATGTAATGCTTCTGATATAATTGTCCTACAGTAAATTCAATAGCTGAAGTCAACAGGGAACTGTACTTTGAATGTATACAGGGCTATTTTAATACCCGGAAAAAGCAAGCAGAAATATTTCAAATTGATAAAAAAATGAAACRGTGAGTATTCTTCATCTGAATCTCCCAGTGCCTGTTTCCCATGTATGAAATGAGTGCACTAAAAATACTGCTTTTCATGAGGACTTTACAGAAGTGAATTCAATAATGCTTGTGAAGGGCTCAGGTAGTGATGATAGTTAAAAGTTGTATCAGAATTTGTCTGTGCAGCTTTAAAACCAAAATTTCCTCTCTCAGGAATGACAGACTTTGCAGCCCCTACTTTTGTGTGTGTTGTGTAATAAATTGTATTGCAACTTGATATAAAACAAGCAGTGCAATGTCCTTAAAGTTTGATGTAATTTCAGAGTCCCAGGGAAGGTGGACCTTTGGGTTACACAAGACAACACAATTGAACATGCCCTGGAGTGTTCCCAGGCACAGAGGCCAGTGGTGAGGAACAGCTTGCAGATTTGCTTGTAAATCCTCCTAGCTTCCAGGGCAGGGTGAAGCACACACATTGCTTACTGCGAGYGATCCTGGGTATGAACGTGCACCCTCTGGAATTGCACCTGGGCATCTTTTAAGAAGGTGCTGGTTGGCATGGGCCAAAATGGTGTCAGGGAAAGTCATAGCTGTTTGTTGGGGCAGACAGCTGCATTCTCATGCCCAGGACTGTGTCCTCTCACTGCTTAATGCGCTCACTTGATGTCACCTTGATGTCTAATTGACCCAGGTCCTGGAGGTCTGGCCAGGCAGTCATCCTTTAGCTTCAGTGAAGATCATAGAATCATAGAATCATAGAATCATTGAGGTTGGAAAAGACCTCTAAGATCATCAAGTCCAACCGTCAACCCAACACCACCATGCCCACTAAACCATGTCCCTAAGCACCTCATCTACACGTCTTTTAAATACTTCCAGGGATGGTGACTCCACCACTTCCCTGGGCAGCCTGTTCCAATGCTTAACCACTCTTTCAGTAAAGACATTTTTCCTCATGTCCAATCTAAACCTCCCCTGGTGCAACTTGAGGCCATTCCCTCTTGTCCTATCGCTAGTTGCTTGGCAGAAGAGACCAACACCCAACTCGCTGCAACCTCCTTTCAGGTAGTTGTAGAGCGCGATAAGGTCTCCCCTGAGCCTCCTCTTCTTCAGACTAAACAGTCCCAGTTCCCTCAGCTGCTCCTCGTAAGACTTGCTCTCCAGACCCTTCACCAGCTTCGTTGCCCTCCTCTGGACACGCTCCAGCACCTCAATGTCCTTCTTGTAGTGAGGGGCCCCAAAAAAAAGATGTTACATTTCTTTGGTTGACGTAGTTAGTATGAAGTTATTATCTGGAAAGTCCTTTCCGTGTGCTTATGTGGCTTCTATTAATGCAAATTAGTGGCACAGTTAGGGCAAAATGTAAAATAACCATTAAAAGTCATACCGGACCTGAGATACGGTGTCAGGTAATTAGCACCACCAAATGGCTTTGATATACTCTCATAAACGTATGAGTAGTTTATGTTTACACATTTCAAGTAATGGCATTTAGCTACAGGTACTCAGTTGACCTCCTTGTTTTTACCCCACAGCAAGTTCTGACCTCTTGAGATAGTTTGATCTCCTCTTCCTCCCTAAGGGGGAAAGAAAAACCCAATATGCCTTAATAGTGAATACCTGTGACGGGAAAAAAAGTGTGCCCAAAATGAAACCTTTTCCTCCCTGGCCATTCCCGTACAGCGGTCTGAAGATGACCTTGCTGAACTGCCTGCCTCTCCTGCCCTATCCACCCTGGCTGCTTAAGCGCTCCCTTGGTCCGCTGTGGCCCATCAAACCTGGCAGCAGTACTGCCTTGGCCGCTGGAGGGCATCAGAAAGAAACGCAACAGCAAAGCTGGTCCAGGAGTGACTCTGGGCTGTCTGTGTTTGTGCGGGGCCAAAGGCAGGCTCTGCAGGGTGCGGTGGGGTCTGTGGGAAGGCTGGGGCTGTACCGCCCTACAGCTGCTCGAGAGGGAAAGGGAGCGTTTGCTCATATCCCGCCTAACTGCATTATCGTCTCATGGAGGATTACACAACATAAATGGATTTTAGGAGGTAATTCTCTTGTTTCCAAACAGAAAATACAGGAAAAAGTGATGAAAACTTGGGTTTACTTTCAAATGTTAATATACTTAACAGTAATAATGTTTAAAATCTGAGTTATAAAGCGAAAACAGAATCAAAAAGGCAGTGTATTTCCTCTCCAACCACATGCTTTTGAATGTTTAGAAAAAGCTTTTGTTATGAGTTTCTCCTTCAACCACATTTGTAGATTGAAGCAAATTTCTATGGCTGTGAAACCTAGGCAAGGGACATGCTGACCTTAGAGCACGCTCCCCTCCCCAAGGGTGATTCCCTGAGCGCTGGCTGGCTGGGGCAGACCCAAACCGCTGCCTTCCCTCCAGCTGCAACAGCTAACAATCGACAGCCAGAGCACAGCCCTTGGGTCTGGCATCTCGGTGGTCAGCCAGCCAGCCCACCTCCCCAAGCAGCGGTGGCTGCAGCCAGCCCCATGTCGAGGGCTTGGAGTGCACCCGGGGCCTCTGCAAAAGTACAAAGCTGAGGAACAGAGAGTGGCATTAGGAATCAGTGGTGATAATCCCTCGTCCCTGTGGAGAAAGGAGGAGGGCGGAGGGAGGGGTTGTTTTTTGTGACTTTGTGACTTTCTCATACCAGGATGCAATATTTTTTCTCTTTCTGAGACTGCAACAGATACTTTTTTTTTTTTTGAATAAGAAGTCTAGTTTTAGTAATTGATGCTGTGTTGAAAAGAATAGAAAGTTGAGGCATGCTACAACTTTTCTTCAGAGCAAGTGATCTAGATCTAATCCCCTCTGTTTCATCTGAAAAAACCCACTTGCGTATCTGAACATAAGAGTAAATTAGCATGTGCCTATGAATACTAATGCCGCATAAACTCCACTTTAAGCCTCTAAAAATGAATAGTACCAAGATAACTAAATGGGAAGAGGCAAATTCAGAAAGAGCATTAGCATTGTCCTTAGGCACTTCGAAGGAAAATGTTTAACTTTGTATCAAAAATATTCAAATAAGAGGCTTTGCAAGCTGGAAAATAACWAGAAAGACCTTTGTGTCTAGGTTGCTAGTTCGAGACCCAAGTTCTTGATGCCAGAAAATAGATATCAAAGATGCAATTGCATGTGCAACTGTGAGTGGAGGTTAATATTTTATGCTGTTTAACCCAGTCCAGCCAGAGGAAGGTTTGGCTTTTTTTAAAGAGAAGTAGAAAGGGGGAGATGAAGCTTTCAATATAGTGAGTACTGCTTTCACATTTCTTTGCAGATCTCTTATAAGTGGGCTCAGTAGCCATGCAGCAACCCAGTATATATAGGAAACAAGCTTTCAGCTCCCTCTTTTCGAAACAGACCTGGAGGTGAAGGAGAGATTGCGAGAAGGGCCTAGGGCAGAAAGGCACTGATTTAGTCATGCAACCATGGTGCTACCTCCAGCCCCTAAAAGTAATGATCCCTGTTTATCCTCTGGAGGGCTGCTTAGGTAGAATTAGAGCAATGTTTTTGTTCCCAATGTGAATCATGACTACAGAGAAGTTTCAGAGCAAATAAGGAGGTAAAACAGCATAGGAAATCCCACTGTCTCACACTCCTGAGAGGAAGAATAGCTAGAAATACCTGGATCAGGATGGAAGTCTTGTTGGGCATATAGAATCCATACTCTTACCAAGACTGACTGCCCTTGCATTTTAATTAGAGAAAGGATATGGGGGGCAAGAGGGGAATGGGAGCACAGAGAAGTGATGTCCCTTGTCTGAAGTCACCTAGCAAGTCAATAGGACAGGTAGGAATTAAAGGTGGATGTTTCATTTGATGGCTGCATGCCTGCCCTGCATGGCACTGCGACCCCACTGGTACACATGGCACTGCAACAGCACTGGGTACAGCGCAGCATGGGCCAGGAGTTGGGTCTGTCCAGAACATAGCTGCGCTACTTTAAACCTGAGTGAGACTGTGTCCAACCCACGTGGGTGTCTCTTCATTCTTTCCTTGAGTTGTTTGAGATTCAGGGCTATCATGATTGTCATGATCCAGCCTGAGGGGAGGTGACACTCCCATTGCCACTCAGGCATGATGCTGCGTGTATTTTCCTTCCCTTCTCCCCATGCTTTGTGTTCTTTCCACAATCCATGTTGTTATAAGTTTGCCATTTTGGGTACKGTCATGCAAGCAAATTTTCTCATCTTGGGCGCCGGCAAGTATATCACCAAACACTTTGTGGTTTGACAAAGAGGGCGGTTTCTTCTGTGAAAGACTGGGGGGCTGGCGTTATCAGAGGCTGCTTATGGGCAGGGAGAAGGGCACGTTGGCTGTGCGAGCAGCCGGCTTGCTGTGCTGCCTGCCCACACCAGGCATAGGTCAGGATTTTGCAATCAGTGCCATTTCTCACAGTGCAAGGAGAAGCTGTGCCCGCTGCCGCTTGCTGGCTTGCTCAGGGCTGTAACCCTGCTGGAGGTGTCCTCAGAGCAGCATCCTCTCGCACTGGCCTTCTCACACTGTTCACTTTCTTACCCGGTCTGGAAACAAGTATCTTGTGAGTGAGTGAGGCTTTCACCTCCTCTAGGCTGGTCCCACACACTCGCCCATGCTTACATGCTGGGGTCTCCCAATCCTGTACATGGTGTTTGGTGTCTTGTGCTTATGTGACTGAGGAAAAATCAACCCCACCAGCCCTTTTAGCTGGATGTCATCGTTAACCAAGGAGAATGGCAGCATCTCTGTTACTGCAGAGGAGAATTGCACATCACTGAGGTCAGGAGCCGTGTGAGTTGAATTTCAATGATCTCTAGTAAATGCCAAAATAGATGAAGAAGCCCATTCAGAAAACGGTAGTGCAAACAGCTGGGTTTTCAAATGTATTGTAGGAAAGGAGGAAAAGAACGAATGTGTGTAGGAGCACAGAGTTGTGACATTGCAAGCTGCAATGTTTCGTGCTCTGTCGGTACCTGTGACATGAAACGGCCTTACTGGCAGGGTTTATTACTGGGGCCTGATTGCCCAGACCAAGAAAATCTGTCCCTAGAAGGAAAGGAGAAAAGAGGTCTCTTTTTTCCTCTCCTTCCCAAGGGCTTCGCAAACAAGTCTAACAAGATCAGCCCCCCACCAATAAAACCAGTCYTCGTTGATAACGCCGGCTTGCCTGTCTTAAACTGCCCCTGAGACACTTAACCTGCTGGATTGCCTTTCTGCAGACACCTGCCTGAGCAGCAGACTAAACAAACAGGGATTCTCAACTGCACAAAACTTGGCCCCTTTCAACAGGGCTCCCATCTGTTAAAAAGCCATTGTCTGAGCAAGTGTTCAGCTAGCTGGGGAGGCAGCCCTCTTGCATATTGAGCTGCCCCCGTCCCCCATAAAAGTCCTCTTTAGCATTTTTCTTTTCTCCCCTGTTTCCATCGCCTGATTTATTCATTGGTTTCACCTCTTCTCCCCTCCCCCTGTGGTTCATAAGGAGGGCCTCGTTGTCTTCTGTACCTCGGGGGTCATGTCTTTTCAGTCACTGGGACAATACCCGCTGCTGGCATCTGCTTCCAGATCCAATCAGCCATATTGTGATCACATCCTGCCAGAGAATTGTTCCTTCTTTTGCTCGGCTTTGTTGCCAATTTCATGCCATGTATTGCTCCATGTTTTGTGCTTCATGAAGCTGTCACTGGCATAAAAGTGGCCTGACCAGGGTCGTAGTAAAAGGGGTGGGAATGAAACATCCACCAAAATGTTGAGCAGGCCACCCACCGGCCACACGCACGCACGCACACACACGCAGGCAGGCATGCAGGCATGCAGACATACAGAAACACACACGGCATCCTGCAGCGCTTAATTGGCGTCCCACTGAGCTGCTTTATGCTGTGTTGAAGAAGCGAAAACTTTGACAGGGAGCTGTGGCATTTGTTTCCCCTAGTAAAGATCAAAAGCACATCATTTTCTTGATGTTTCTGGAGGATCTTGACTGCCTTATATCAGAGAAGCTTTACTTAGCCCTGAGCGTGAAAGATGGAACTGGTTACTCGGACAGCTGAAAATAAGTCTGAGTTGCTAGTGGGTGTCAAAGGGGAAAAAATACCTGTTAAAAAGAAATCTCATGGGCAAATTGCATCGGTGACACCTGTCACTCCAGCCTCCTGGTTCCCATTCTGAAGTCCCTTCAAGAAGTTACACCAAGGTCTGCTGTGAATCATGACCATCCTCTACAGTCTGGACTTGTGTGTAGTTTACTGGAGAYTGAGCTTTATGCTGCTTTTAATGTCCATAAGGCAGGGGCACAAGCCCAAATCACTGAGCAGAAGWAGTTGGGCCACCTCTGTGAAAACAGAAGTATGCTTGCCTGACGGCAGAGAATTTGGCCTATATTCCCTATAGCAGAATTATTGCTTTCCTTGCAAAATACCTTGAAGTTAAACATGAGTGAATTACGTGTTTGTTTAGACATGAGAAAATGGAGAGAGGAAACCTCTCTGCTTTGTTCTTGGTTTTGATATTTTTTTGCATGTTTTGTTGTGGGTGGTTTTTGTGATGTGACAGACTCATCTTATGCTCTCCTGTGTCCCCCCAGCCTCCATTTGCTGAGCACTGGGAAGGTTTCTCATGGTTTATTTCCTGCCTGTCAGAGCAGCCAGTAAACCTTGGGGAAAGGGCTCGTCCCTTCCAGAATACAAAGTAAGTCCAAGCAGGGTCAGGGGACTTCTCGCCTCTCCTTCTGAGGGGAGCCAATTCCCCATTTCCTTTCTTTTGGCTCGCTGCTGTCACTTGCATTCACACTGGGTACCACCTTCCCATGCTAATAACGCGATGGCAATCAATAGAGCTGTTCATGGAAGGCAGAGAAAGGAGAGGGATACTCTCACCCCCCTCTCTCTTTATGCCACGGTGCTTGACAAGTGGGTTGGGGAGCAGGGATGGACTCATGCTTCCCAGGAGGGGACGCCAGGTATCGGGCAGCTCCCTGCACGGAGCCAGTGTGAACTCCTCTCTGCGTGCCCAAAACTTAGTCCTTCTCTGAGAGTCTGGTTCTCTTGGACCAGTTTGTACAGGCAGTAATTCCACCAAGGGCACTCCCCGATCTCCTCAGAGGAGGAACACCTCRCGTGAAGATTTTGTAGACCCTGTGATCCTAATCCTCTTCCATGGAAGTCAGTGGACAATTAGGTACAAGGTGCAACAGCAGGAAGATTATGACCCGTCTCTCCTCTGGAAGTGGGGCTCCTGAGGTAAAACCCTGGCGGTTTTGAAAACCCAAGGAGAACTTCAACATGTTGGGGCCCTCATCCCCAAGCTTCCCATCTGCAGGAGAGCTGCAAGGAGGGAGTGTGTGGGAGAGGAGAGGGAGAGGGAGAGGAGAGGACCCGACCCCTTGTCAACGCACTCAGCGGGGCTGGCTTTGTGATTCTCACAGCCTCTCTGGAAAGTTTGCTGGCAGAGCACATGATTCCTGCGGCAACTTGTGGTCCTCACCATGCACTCACAATTTCTTCTGCAGTACCCAGGTTTTATTTACATTTAAAACTGACATTGACCGTGCAGTGAGAGACACAGGAGAGAGTAGGAGGGCAAGAGACAGCTTTGTGAGAGAGTGTGTGTGTGTGTGGTGTGTGCATGCGTGCGTGTGTTAAACAATTTCATGGACATCTGTCATGCACAGTTAACTTTGCATTGCTGCATTTTAAGTTGTAGGCCTAGGCTTGGCCGTCAGTGATAAAGTAGCTGGCAGTTTTCAAAAAGCCGCTGGATAACAGAGCATGAATCATAAAACACACTACTGTGTAGCAATATCCAAGTTCATTCAATGCAATGAAACCATGCAGAGGACCTTTATTCCCAGCTAATTATGTGGAAACGCCTAAGACAATAAAGCATCTGGTGGTCTTTCTTCCCCATTTCAATTTTTCTCAATATTGTGACAGGGGAAAGCATTGTGCCTTTCCCAGGGTAGTTGCTGTGAAGAGGAGTAAAAGCAAGGGTCAGGGAAGAGCAAATAGATGAATTTATAACTTTCTTTTTATTTATTCCTTTCCCATTGTTTCTCTGGAGACTCTTCCTTCAGGGCTGTATTTTCAAACCACTATTCTCACTACACTCTGCCTGAATACTTTTTTTTTTTAATACCACCCAAACTGCCAGGCCCCTCTCTGTTCTCCTTTTTTTTTTCTCTTCTCTTCTCTTCCCCAGATGCATCCAAGAGTTGAAATCCAAGTCTGTGATCTCCATTGAAAGCCTAGGTATTAAAAAAAAAAAAAAAGTAGAAGCCTAGAAATAAGTAGTGTTTCACTGAACAGGGAGAGAAAGGGTTTAGTTTGGAGAGAGTTTCCGGTTGGTTTGGGGGATTTCTTGTAACAGAGGCTCCACAACTCTGTCAGGCTCATTTTCTGTATATGAAATGTGGATAAATTTGCTAATTCAACAGTGAACACTCAGCAATCTTAAAATCACCTCATAGCAAATTATTTCTGCGTTGCAGATTATTTCTAGGCCATTGAATGACAACACCCTTTAAACTATTTCTCCCTTGGCTCTCAGGCTATGGTTCTCATAAGTGAATATTTAAAAAACCTCTCCTAATTCTTTATTTCAGAACAAAGCGCACAAGCTTGATTTTCACTGGAACACCCTCCTTGATCAGACTATAGAATATATTTTTCCTTTTTGGCCTAAGGTTGTGAGGACAAAAGGGGACAAATGAACCAGGTTCAGAGTATGCTAAGCAGTGAAAAGGAGGAGGGGTGTAGATTTTGGGAAAAGAATAAAAGAATTATTTCCCTAGTTGCTAATGAGATGTCTGGCTGAAAGTAATACCTTATAAGTGTTAAAATAGGTTTGGTTTGGTTTGAATGCTGCTAATTACTGTCCTCCTGTGACAAAAGCTGCAGGAAGAGTCTGATTTGGATCTTTGCTCTGCTAAGACTTCACCTGCCGTGGCCAGACACAGTGAGGCTACCTGGAGCTCCCTACATATGGAGTGTCTGGTCTAAAATGCTTAGTAAATGCTAACAAGCAGATGCTCCAGGAGGYAGCTCATCCCATACCAAGACAAGTCTTCCAAACAGGTGAAGAGTGAAGAAGCCTGAAAACTCAGCTTAGACTCACCCCTTTTTTTTTTTTTTTTGTATTACAGCATTGTAGAGAAACAACAACCCAGTGTTAAAGAAGTGTAAAGGAAAGAAATAATGAAATCAGAAAGAGAGAAAGGTAAACTGTTTCCAAAATTGGTTAATACCTGGCATCTTTCTTCAAGAGTAAATATTTCACATGTTTTTAGACTGTATTCTCTGTTTTGGGCATTCTCAACTGCCACCATGGTATTTGAGGACTGTGCAGCAATCAGCAGTTTAGCCTCAAAATACACACAGAAGTGTTTTTCATCCTCATGCTTTAAGTAGTTGCAATTTGTACAACACAGAATGAAGCTCAGCTTCACTGTGAAGAAATCAACAGTAGGGAAGGAGTTGTGCTAGCAGAGACCAAAGATACCACGAGATGCAGACATGAGAATATTTGAACTAGGAAGATTTGTACGTACCATGGATTTGGGGGAAGTAGAGGCGGAAGTGTCAAAGAGGAACTCCTGATAGACCAAGTGCATGGCAATGTGTGGAGTAAGTAGGAGGAAGCAGGAATGATTAAGAGGAAGTGTATCTGACGGTGCAGCTCAAGGCTGAATTTCAGCCACTGCCACAGTAAGGAAAAATTCCCATGGTGGTAGTGTATTCTTAACTCCTGAAAGGACCTGACTACATCAAAACTCAAACCTCTGGGATATATTTTAAGCAGTATCTAAATTTTAAATAGGAACCTTGGGTCAGGGAGGGGCTGCAGCGTCGCTAAAATTGCCAATTAATTGAGCACCGCACTCAAATTTCTACCACTTGATCCTCTGCATTAAGTGTAGGTCAAATCGCTCTGTCCTTTCCTACTTTTTAGGTTTCCAGTAAATGAAATAATAATTATGACCCCAGCTTTGACATCTGATGGTGAATGTTATCATTAATTTGCTTCTAATATTTCAGTTGCTTTGTTCARTGAAAGAGTTTGTGATTGACAAATATGCAGTCCTGTTATTAGCCTGGGTCTCCTTCACACATAGCACCCAACCAAAACAAGACCTGAAACATGAAGCAGAGAGAAACATAAAAAATAAAAAGGGACAAGGGAAACAAAAAGCAGAAGCAGGAGGAAATACGCAGAAATAATCAGGTGAAGTCCAGCTCTGCAGGCAAATCAGGCCTCTTTTCTTCCTCTCAGGAATCCACGTAAACATCAACCATTTCATCCGCTCCCCTTAGCTCTTCAGAGTGACACTAGTGGACTTTCAATAAGGCCACAAGTCCACGTGACATCTGTCTTTTATTTGTTAGTGAGGGCAAGCACTTGTACAGGAATAAAGTTCTGTAGTTTACCAAAAGGCAAAAATCAAATATGCTGTCTTCAATAAAATATTCAGTATTGCCTTTCACAGTAAGGTTTACAGGCACCTGAAGGTGTGGTGAATGTTTTACAGCCTTGAGGGCATGTAAAGCTATAMAAACCATAATGTAGAATAGTCTGGGAACAGAAGGT
The DNA here is from genome assembly GCA_035582835.1 of Phoebastria nigripes. NCBI lineage: Eukaryota > Metazoa > Chordata > Aves > Procellariiformes > Diomedeidae > Phoebastria > Phoebastria nigripes. The sequence continues at coordinate 527,246 of JAYKAV010002893.1, read as the reverse complement.
TGGAAAAAGCAAAAAAAAAAAAGTAAATTTGTTGAGAGCTGAGCATATGCAGATAAGAATGGAAAAGAAGGGAAAGGAAAATAGCTACCTACACAAATACTCAATTTTAAATTGGTATGGTAATATCCTGGAATTGCTAGAATTTCTCAGCTGGCTGCAGCATGGTGGAATGTGTGTATCTGAAAAGGTCACATTTCCCAGTTGTGCTGTGGAAAAATATTTACAAATATCTATGTTACATTATAGGAATTTCAGCATTTCAAGAGTGTGCAACAGATGCATGCTCAGAAATGCCAGTGTATGCTCAGAAATGTTTTTCTGACATGCTAGAATTAGGAATAGCACATCAGGAGGCTGTGACTGCAAGAGACAATTGTGCACTGAAAAATGCAAGTGCACCAGGTTTTGTATGGTTTCAGCAGCATGCTGAGTGGGAGTGCATTTCTGCTAACAAACCCGTTACAGCCTCCCTTGAGAACTGAATCCTAAATGTGTTTCTGTTTCTGCTCTTATCCTCCCACCGCCCTCTCTGAACGGTTAAAGGATTCAATTCATTCATCTTCTCCCTTTGTCTCCTGATCCACATCCTTCCCAGTGAGCAATTACTATTCGTTACTATATAATTTTTTGTCTCACGGATTGTTATCCTAATTACAGTCTCTGCCTGGGAGACTCGGGTGTAAGAATCAGTTTGTTTGCTGGAGTTATCCTCAGGTGATTGTTTCAGTGCAATGTATTTATAAGGCTTTTTGAAGCTGCACCAAAGGGAAATAAAAACTCCCCAAACCTGAGCCAAATGACATTATCTTCTTTCAGTGGGCTGAAGAAGGCAGGTTAGTCTTAATTATTTATGACTGAATGTGTAGAATACCCCTCTGGTGATTATACACGTCTCATTTCCACAGGCAACCCAGTGACAGGCAGTATCACGTGGAGTCTCATTTACGGTTACATGGCACTATATTCACTTACACCATGTTACGTGGCAAAGATTCACATTAGCGTTAACTCCTCCATAACACTGGGCAAATAAATGGCAAGAGGGTGGTGGGAAACCTCATGAACGTCCACACCTTTTGACATAAAACAGGCTGAGATTTCCTGCAGATGGGGTGGTCCCACTCTCACTAGCACTTGCATTCTCTTGTGCTGTTGCATTGGAGCAATATTCAGGACAGCCGATACACTAAGTGTCTGCTTCAAAGCTTGTTGCAGCTCCTGGAAAGCCTCCAGACCAAAACCACTTTGCCTTCCCTTTTGTTGTTTACATTTCTGAATGCTGGATAGCACTGAAAGGTAACTGACCTGGTATCTTTTGTAGAAGTGGAAAGGGCTATATGACAAAACTATTATTCTTAATCAGTGAAACACGTACAAAAGAGAACATGACCCACCATGGAACCACGGAGAAGGTACGCTAAAAATGCAAGCGCCTCTTTGTGATCCAGATCTTCTGCCTGAGGTGGAGGTGCCACGAGTGACCGCAGAACAAGCGTAGAGTGTGTGGCATGGCAGACCCAGCCAGAGTAATAGTCCCTGCCTAGGCTGCTCATGGCAGTACAGTGCGGAGAGCTGATCTGCTCTCCAAGTGAGGTCTTCATCCATCAGTTTGAAAGAACCGATTCAGGTGCAACTCAGAAGACAATGTCTTGCGTAAATTCAGTGGGAAGAAAAGGGGATCTTCCAGGGGCAACTGAGAGCCCAAGAATTTAGACATTGACCATTGCTCCCACATATACAGTATTAACATGCTGAAAAGATGGGATACTTAGCATATGCCAAGCTCTGACCTTTGCCACTAGTTTGGTTCCAGTCTCCAGCCTAGAGTTCTTTACAGAGCTGGTCTGGGCGTCAGTAAGATGTGGTAAATGCTGTCAGTGCACTTTCCATCTGTCCCCTGATTGGGAAATACTTGAATTATGCCCGATGTTATGAAGTCTACAAACGTTCAATTTTATTGATCACTTTGATTTTGGCACCATGCACAGCCTGAGTAGCCTTCCGGTAATCTGCGGAAACCCACCCTGTTCTGGAGGCCACTGACACAGGACTGTCAGATTACTGAAATCCTGTTTCAAGTATTTTGTTAACCTCAGGTCACAAGCTAAATTTATAGCAGGGGTTTCAGATCTGCAAGGTTTATAACAGCACTACTGGAGGTCAGCAGCTCCTGCAGTCCTACAGACACTGGGGAATGAGCATTTTTAAAAGCAAAGTATTTTCAGGTAAATTTCTCTAATTGATAATTTTGGATAACTTACGTACTTAGTCCTTCCAGAACTTTGCCAAAAGGAAACTAAGGCATCTGAAATGTCTTGTTCATTGTCCTCTGGTATATAAGCATATTTTGGTAAAAAATAAGGTTAAACTGATATAAACTGGACATAGTGTTTTTGAGACAGAGGAATTAGAATATAAGAGGGTCTTATGCCTTCAGAAAGCTTCTTGGTATGCTGGAAGGGCGCTCTTATATTAGTGTAACATCCAGATGCTTCATAAATGCACTGTGGAAAATAGCACCATGAATTATTAGGTGTTTGAAGTTATTTGATGGAGATTTCTGCTGACTTTTTTTAAGGCTACAGAACTCTGGTAGTTCCTTCTCCCTTTTGGGGGCCTTCTGTTGAAGTTCCTATGCAAAACCAGTGCAGCTGTAGGAGTTTTGAAGGAAGCTTGCTATCATCTCAGCAGACAGGCTGCTGGCATGGATGAATTAGCACAGCTGCCATCTACAATGTTCACATGGCCATCAAAAAAGAACAGTTTCAGTTTGTTAACATATTACATGAACAAGTGACTAAAAAGGCATAATGATGTTTAAACAGTGAACAGTTTCCCAGATTCTGACTTTTTATAAGCAATTTGTTATTTTCATTATTGCTTTTGTGTTCTTGCTCTGTGTTAACTTGCTTGATTCCACCTTAATGGTTTGTTTTTATCTAGGCTTCAACAACTCTGCTGGATGCTACTCTTCTGTTTAGAAATGGGATTCCATACTACATCAACCCTGTGATCCTGCTGCTCATGTACTACTTGTGAGTGGAGACACAAACATGCTTTCAATCCAGCATATTATTTACAAGGAAATTGGGCCAAATTCCTCTGCTGTGAACTGAAAAAATCCCTCTAAACTGGAGAAAAAAGAGTGGAAAAAGGCTCCATGTTTTTTACATTGTTGTACCTTTTGCGCACAGTTTTGGAAAAAAACAATCCCTGTGCCATGAAATCAAAGCGAGGGGAAAAAAAGAAGCCGGTCTAGTATCTTTGCTTTCCAGCAATGAGAAATCTCCATCCTCACCCACAGGCAGCACATTGTATGCACAGATGGATGGCGGCGTGGCCCAATAGCATGGTCCTTTGTAAAGCAAAAACTCTGCCAACTCCTGGGCCAAAAATCCCCTATAGGGTACCCGACAAGGCAAACTTCCAACAGCAAGCAATAAGAACACAGGCAACAAAGACCTTGGCAGGGCCGGGTACTAGCCGCTCCTCATGGCTCTTCCAGGGCTGCTCAGTTTGCCAGTACGGTGCCAGCATGGGCAACACAGATCTGTGTTGGTGGATGCTGGCAGACTATAAGCATTCACCCATGCCGTGCAAACAGCAGTCTGCCTCCAGTCACAGAATAGCAATGACAGTGACACTTAATGGCAGTGATGTTTAGACCTGCTTTTCATCCCAGCTGTGAGAAATGAGGAGCTGAGGTGAGTACGTCTGCTGCTGCTGTCCGCAGCTCTGGCTGCGCCAGAGGTCAGACAGGAGCATTTTTATGGGGTGACTGAGGAGGGTTCATTTGCAGTGCTGTCAAGCAAGGCAGTCCAAACCCGGATGCTCCCTTCCAGTACCCACAGAGGGACAATAGCTAGGGATAATGAAGCAGAACCACCTTAAGAAAGAAGGTAACTGCAGCACCAGGTCTCAGTTTCATTTAGATTATCGACATCCGCTGTGTCCATGTCATATGTCCTCTAGTTTGTATAACAGCTCGGCGAGCAGGACAATCAGAATTTAGCCAAGTACTTTTGCTTTATCTTATTACCTGGTGTGAATCCTCTTGTACTAGTAACTCAGCAGAAACAACGCCAATGTCAACAAACCAGTGGAAGGTTCAAATGACCCTCATTCTAGAACTGTGCTTGTAATAAACTCCTGGAAACAGGAAACGATTCCTCCATTCTGATTTACAAAAGCAACACCAGAAGGACACAAACCAAATCCTGATCTGCTGGGGAAGCATTTAAACATAGGGTCTTGTCTGTAGTGGTAGACCTGTGTCACCCAAGTCTGGAAACTCCAGATATCCCCAGCCAGTGTAAGCAAGATGCTGCTGTGCTGCAACACCCCCTTGAAGCACGCTCACAGCAGCGTTGGGTTTTGCTTGTTCTCCTAGAAATTCCTCCTGCCCTTCCCTGTGCAGCCTCTTCCACAAAAGTGCTACTTCGGCCTGCAAGTGAAATTTGGAACAGCAAAAATGGCATGGGCACTCATCAGAGAAGGCCAGACAGACCCCCACCTGGGCTGGCGTGCCCCGCTTCGTGGTTAGCAGTACCCCACCTACACTGCTGTGCCAGGGGATGAGGGCACAAGCCACAGCTGTGCCTTGTGCTGGGGGCCAGCTGCTCTCTCCCCTGGTCACAGCTGGGTGTCATTGCTGTCTCACCGGCTCATCACAGGCACCTGGCACACCCTGAGTGAGGGTGCTTGGCTGGGGCTAGTCCTGGAGGTTATTTTACCAGTGCTCCAGGAGCAGGAAGGGTTTGGGTGGTAAGGTGAGGGGGTTGGGCCTGACCTGCCTGCAAGAGGAGTTAGGCTTCTGGCAGGCTGTGGGGTCCCCTGGGCAAGATGGGTCTCCCCAGCAAGAGATGTGTCCATGTCCAGGCTTCCTTTTTTTTCCCAGCAAGACAACAAACTGTAAGTGGGGGTGGTGAGATCAGATGATGGAGACAACTGAAGACCATGTTGGCACTGCTTTGCTCTGGTGTGGCTGATGTGCAAGTGTGGTTTGCTTAAATGCATGCTGTGTTGCTCCTGCATCGTTTTGAACACAGTTGGGTTTGCTTTGCACTTTTGGGCTGGCTTGTCTACCCTGGGCAACACAGCCTCATTTCTAGTGTTTCTGGGTGGCAGCCAGAGTTGCTGCTGATCAAGAGTTTGGGGAGAAGGGGAGTGGAAGAGGCCCTAGATGTGTGATGCTAACCCCATACCCCAGCAGACAGGGCCTGGCGCAGGGGTTGATCAGGGTCCCCTGTAGGGTCTCTGGGGCTGCAGAGACGSCTGCTCCACCTGGCCCTGCTCCCCCCAGAGAGCCTTGGGGCTGGGGCTATCCTGTGCTTCGCAGCAGCTGCTGCGTTGCTTCTGCCTTCAATCCAAAGTGAAACATCACAACATTGCAGTTGGAGGGGAGACGACTGTATGTTGAAGAGAAAAGCATCAGGGAGAGCATGTATAATTTGGTGGGAAAGTTTTTGGCGGTAGTCTGTAATGTTAATATATTTGTTCGTGTTGCTGTTGCTGCTAAAATGTAGCTCCCCAAAGTATCTCAGCTGACATAACAGTCTGTGTAATTGTGAGGCATTGCTCTCGTGTTTCTCTCATGTCTTCATTCTCTGCTGCTTAACCTCTTCACCCTCGCCCTCATCCTCGCCTTCTTCAGGCTCATCTCCTGCTGCGTTGCTGCTAGAAATCACTCTGCTCTCACTCTGTCAGCTACTTACTTATTTCTAAATCACTTCCTTTATTTTACTTCTCAGATTCCTCCACTTCTACAGTAATATATCTGTCTGTGTGTGCTCTTTTGTTACATTTTCCCTCCTGCTGGTTCTTTGACAATATTTCTGTCAGAGGCTCAGGGATTATTTTATGGCACATTCTGTCTTATCTCTTGTAACAGATTTTGCATGGTCCTTTTCTGTTGTATACATGTCATCTTTGCTGCCCTTCTCTGTCACATTTTGCAGTCTTGAGAAGGCTTTCAAAGAACAGCCCTCGATTTGAAGAAAACTTTCACATAAGCCTTCTCTATGAAACTGTTTTATATTAAACTGCTTCACACATTTTGTTAAGGAGGTATTTAAGTATTTAATTCTTGCTGACCTGCAGCCCAGGACAGAGGCTGCTCCTAACTCTCATTTTCTTGGTGGCTGTTTCTGCATTGCTAGTGCTGTGCCTCTACTGACACTGAGAGCACGGGTGGTGAGGACACCAGAAGTGCTAGGAGAGATGAGGCTAGCTGACGTGGCATGGTACTGAAAGCGCTTGCTGGAGGCGTTGTGAGATTTAGGAGGATCACATCCATGCTGTGTCCTCTMTCAGAAATGTAAAGAAAAATGCCATGTGACTTGCCAAGCCTTCCTCTASAGTTATTTTCTCTGCTCAATGTGATGATGGAGATGCAAGTTGGACCCCRTGTATCCTGTTAGTGCCTCACTGTGGGATATGCTTCAGTATGAGCTGGCTTGCCTGCAGCAGTGGGAGAAGCAAGGAAGACATTTCCAGAGCAGGGGCTTGGACCTCAGGCAAGTCCCCGTGCCACTGGATTGAGCACACAAGGTTGAGGTGAGGCATGGGAAGTTGCCAGCTCCCTTAAAGGAGGGCTGGTTTGAAGGAGTACCTGATGAGCTGCTGAGGGGAGGGATGCCCAGCTAGCATCTCACAGCTGACCCCAGCTGGCACTTCATTTCTTCATTCCTACCTTGGTTTCAGAGGAGAAGGCTCAGAAGGAGACTTGAGTTCTCTGCCACTCAAAGGTATATCAGGACAGGAGTGTAGCAGCAGAAAATTGCAGATATATATGTACTGAATTGATCTTTAAACACTGGAATTCACCCTCTGTTCCCTTTTCTGAGTGGTGTCTGGGTGAACAGTGCTTTGGTAGCACRTGGAGCCTGAGCTCCAGTTGGAGTCTGGCTGTGTTAAACGATAGGAAAACCTTCAGTGAGAGGCAGTCTCTGCCCCCAGAAACTGAGGTCTGGGTCTGTGCATGTGTTTGGATGCCCTTGAGGAGGCAAAACCTTAGCTAGACAGGGCTGTTTTCAACCATTTTGAGGGTGCAAGTGTATGGCTTTGAATGTGTGAAAGTACAGGGTTGGCTGGATACGGATTCCACGCAGGTTTGTGCAGGATGGGGCCTGAAACGCAGCTGACCCCTGAGACCAGAGCTTTCCATCTGTGGCAGATGCACACCGTTCGACCCTCTGGGCCGGGGGGTTGCTGCCCCCTCTCGTTGCCCGACCCTGTTCTCTTGGACTCGGTGTCGGTGGTTTTGGGGCAGGAAGGGAGGCTGGCCGGGGCGGGGCAGGAAGCTGAGAAATTAAATGACGCACGAAGGCTGCACCGAGAGTCTTTTGTCAGGTACATCTTCGTTTTTCGAGTGCCTATCATATCACGCAAACTGCTCTTGAAGAGCCCTCCATTTACCCTCTCCCCTAATTAAATGTGCACTTCATTAATGTAAATTGGGGGTTTAATGCTCTTGTTGAAATTCTGAAGAAAGTGCTATGGCCTTGCGAAATGCTTAAGCATCATTGCAAATTAGATTAGGGACCAAGAAAGGCAGTAAAATTAGAATGATAATGGTTGATGTGGCTTCCTGACAGGCGTGACTATTCAGGGATCAATGGGATGGAGAACAGTTTCCCCCAGCCTAAAGCGAAAGGCAGGGACAGACGTCAGCCTACAGATGTGGCTTTTGGAAGCTCTTTCAATTAGTTTAATTTGGTAAATGGTGGGGATTTAGAGGCTCTTAGCCAGTCATACAAGACAAGAATACATTGAAATGTTTTTCGTTTTTTAACATAAAATAGGATTGGCCACATTTGCATTTCTTAACGCCGGGGTGGGGAGGCGGAGGGGGAGGAGGGGGCTGGGGGGGGTGTGTGTGTTTAACCAACTTGGGGCTTTAAAATGGAAATGCTGGCGCTCGTTTGGGAGCCGTGCCGGCCGCAGCCCTGCAAGCGCTGCCCTGTGCGGGGGCCTCGCTCGGAGCCGGGCCCCGCCGCCTCTCCCGGCAGCCCGGAGCCCCCGGGGCGCAGGGTGGGGGACTCTGCGGACCACCAGGAAGGTCCCCCGAAGCACAGCTTGGCAGGCGCTGGGGCGGACGGGGGGAAGCAAAACAGGTCCTTAAACACGGGGGATGATGGGGGCCTGATCCGGGGCCCGCTGAATGCAGCCGAGTGACCCCCATCTCTCTCGAGGGGGTCTGAATCCAAACGATAYGCCTGCTTTTCGCTACTGCGCTTTCCTCCTCGTACTTTTTTAATAGTGCTCTTTAGCGCTGCAAAGTCGCTAATGAAAAGGCAGCTGGAATATGCAAATAGCGCTCCTCTTTGTGTCTCTGCCTGAGCCAGAAGTTGGAGCTTGTTTTTTAATCCCCTTGCTGGATAGGTAATTGTAGTTAATGATGTGGAAAACAAGTTCAACAGATATCAAGTGGCACTGAGACTTGGCTGAGTTTGTGTGAGGAAGAGGTAAGAGGAGGGAACTCCTAACTGAGGATTTCTTTACTATAAATGTGCAAATAAAAAAGAACAGGAACGTAAGCTTTTATGGAAAGCTAATGCCTCAGAACAAATCAAATCCCACAAAGATGTGCAGTGGTGCATAGGGTTACTCTGAGCATGCTAACACCAGCCTTCTTGAAGTAGGAAGGACCTAACCAGCAAAGCTGAGCTTTCATTGGGAGTCTGGCCAGTTAATTGGTCTCAAATAATATTCCTTAATCCTCTCTCGACAGAAAATAATTCATGTGCCGTGAGGGTGTTTGCTAGAGGGAGACACTCTGCTCACCAGGAGAGCGCTGTTTGGGATCAGCAGGGTTTGGCTTGGAGGTACTGCCTGCTGAGGTCAGGCAGTTCCTGGGTAGGGTTAGCCTTGCTCAGGGCCACAGGAGGAGGAGTAGAGCAGCACTGTAAATGGGGTGGCTTCCCTTCTGGCTTTCTGGTGTCTTCCCTTGTGGCTTCAGGTACTTGCTCAGCTGCAGGAAAGCATCCCTGTTTGACTGCAGCAGTTCATAAATTAGTTTTCAGGTGTTGACTGAACCCTTGCTGATGGGCTCACCTCCACCTCTTTTCAGATAGTACTGCAGAAATGCAATACCAGATGGCAAGAGCTCTAGCTCTCAAACACCCAAGTGCCAGGTTAAAGTATGACACATTCAGTAACTCCTCCTCTACTGTGACTCCAAATAGTGTAATGTGTAACTTTGCTCAGTGCTGGGCAGCTTGCCTTAAGTAGCCTGTTAAAAGACTAGGTTTCTATTGCTGTGCATTCAAAAAGTGAAAAAATCCGACTGTCCTAGAGGGGGTGAGGCCTTGGAGTTGAGCAACCAATTTTATACAGCTCAGGATCTAGATGCCCTGTCAGCAGCAAAAGGGAAGCTCCTGCAGAGCCTGGCAGGCCAGTGCCTTGCACAAGCTATCACTACTGGTCTTTCAATTTCATTAGCACTAAATTCACCTTTACAAAAATTTAATTTTTAAAAACTGCTCGACTTGGCAAGGGCACCAGCTGAAAGATCAAGTTACTGTTTGTAAATGCCAGACATGAATTAATTTAGCAGTGCATTCGTCCTGACTTTATGAAAACATATCCCAAATATTGACTTTTTTTCTTCAGTAAAACCTCTTTTCCTTTGTYGGGTGAGGCCTCTGTCTGGTACAGTGAGCTGGTATTTTGAATCAAAGCTTTTTCAACATGCTGCCCATTTGGAAGTGTGGATATGAAGTTGCTAGGTCTCTGCTGCTGCCTGGAGAGTTAGGTGAGATCATTTAATAGCTGCTTTTGGGAGCTGGGTACTTCCAGTACAGTTAGGGCAAGCCTGCAAAAGTGAGAGCTGTGTTACCTTTTAAACAGAGAGAGGGTAGCATCATCAACTTTGAAAGAAAACTGGGAATCAGATCTGGCTGCCAGTTACCCCCTAACTTTTCGCTGTGGAAGAGGGGAATGGACAGTTGTGCCTTGTTAACCTTAAATGGAAAAAAGGTGGTTAAAAAGAGATGTGTCATTTTTAAAAAACAAGAAAGGCAGATGAACTCCTTGCAAGTCAGAGGTGGGAAGTACCTGAGGGTGCTTTTTCTGTATACCTGTTCATGTCCTGAAAGCCACAGTTACAGAGCCAGAAAGAAGCCCGACAAGCCAAACAAGCACAAAATAGGTGAAGGTAAAAAAGCAACCAGCAAGCAGAGCAGATGGAAGAATAACAGGGAAAGGGTTAGTTAACCTCAAGTCTTCTTTAGGCAATTGGTAAGTAATTTGCTCTTGTAGGTCTTCCTGTGCCCCCATGGACAGCCGGCTCTGGGAAGCAGAGGTCTTCCCTGCTGTAAGGGCATGATTAGGTGTGGCCCTGTGGATCTCTTTCACTTATTCAGCTGTTAAAGCAGCTTAAACCCTTATAAGAACATTAACATTTGGGTGCCAATACCAGCTTGACCTTTATTCATAAAGTGCAAAGAGTTGGAAGTAGAACAGATTGGTTGCCAGCGATTGCCTTTTATGTGCAGTTTAGAAGCTTTGATTTCTCTCCCCTTTCTTCCTTTAATCTGACATCGCTGGCTTGAATATGTTTGTGCTCTAAGTAAACAGGGCCAGTGCAGGCCTCCCTTTTTGAAGAACTSTGTGTGTGTGAGAGTGAGGTGGGGGGTGAGGTGACCTTAAAAAAAAAAGTTTGCCTTTGGAATTAGAGGGCTTAGTAATAGATGGAGGACACCAGGGCTGAATGGAGCTGTGCACAGATCTCCAAGCTGAGCTGCACATCAGTCCTTAGGAGCCCCAGCTATTGATTCCAAATAGCCGTGTACATGGGGAATGAGAATGTAAGGATTTATATTAACTCTCCTGGACTTTTGACTTCATGACATACACAAGAGAGAAACTCAGAGTGAAGCACAACAAAGGTGAAGTGTCTGAAATAGTCACTACCGCCTTGTCTGCCGGCCATCTGGGACCCCCTTGTGTTCTTGCATTAACCCTGAGGTAGAAGAGATGCCCAAGGCTGGGTATGGTTTTCTTACTTCTGGTGGCATATTTACACTTGTGATCTGTGATTTTCTGTTCTTTACCCATTCTGCATAGTGATAGAGTCAAATCATGGCTGACCCCTTTTCAGAAGCATGGAGGGGAACCTGAGAGGAGGAGGGTAATTGCAGAATAGAGGGAAATTGTGTCTAATGTCTCAGCACAACCAACCAACAGCATTATTGGCTGACACTGTCAAAGCCATCATACAATTGGGGCACCCTGGCCCTAATTTCTCAGAGGTATCAGCTTCCTAATAGCTTTGGTAAAGGTAGACCTTGGTGCCTACAGGTTTCAGTGTTGTTTGGGCACTTGGCTCTGTCTTTGACACTCCTTTTAAGCCTTTAACACTAATTAAAATAGCTTTTTGGTGTTTTTGTTTATAGGACACTTGTCTTCCATAGATCCTGCAGCCCTTTGTCAAAGTATGCTTTGTCAGGACAACAGTTTTCCAACCACTCTGTTCATGCATAATAAATGGTATAGCCTACAGAACTGCATTAAAAAAAAAAAACAACTCGCATTAAAAGTCATCCAGCTACATCTGCAATGAGGCTGATAACTTGTCTTTGATGGAAACATCTTCTAAATCCAGGTTGTCCTCCCATCTTGATGTGAAAGCATCAAGAGCTGGAGACTGCCTTGGCTTACTGCTTAGATTGACGCTGCAGCAAAACAATCTTTTCTATTCTGCTTCCCCCAGCAATGGGGTTAGTCTTGATTTCTCCAGACATTGGTGTGTCTCAGCTACTGTATAACTGTCATCAGACTTTATTCCTAATTTAAACCAGGAGTCCTGCCTGGTCCCCTTGTCCTGCATGTCAGCCTACCCCAAACCTTCTTGCCTTCTGCAGGATTTCAACCAAACCACTGCCCAAAGCATTCATTTCACTAAAAGTGCTTTTTTGTGCTGACAAAATATATCTATGTAGCAGAGGGAAGGCTTGAATGAACATTTCAAGTCTTACCTGTCACAAGCCATTAGCTGAATTGCTTAAAGAAATCCCCTGACAAGTGTAATTGCTGGTTTTGTGTTACAGAGCTTCATGATATTGCCCACAAGAAGAAATTCTTTTACAAAAGCCCCTTCTGTTTAATAAAGTAATTTGTTCCAGTAACAGTGATAATAAAATTGCTGAAATGAAACAGGATTGTTCAATGAGGACCTGAATCCAATTTGCTGTACTAGTACGATTACACTTTTATCTCTGTGTTTACTCATTTGTAGAATTGCTACCAGACTTTTTTATATGCAATTAATAGGATTAATGGTTCCCAGGACAGGCAAGATAGCAGCCAGGATCATAGCACCTTATTTTGTGTGTCAATGATGTGTCAGCCTTATGTGGGGTGTTGCCTTAGGGTGCAATGCAGAGTAACAGGCTGGTTTCCTCGCTGTTCTTTGCAACAGGTGGGGGGATCTCAGATATTTGGTTTGTTGGCCCAAAGCAAGGTTAACTACTACATCTGTACTGCTGTAAGGTCAGAAGAGTTGCTTCTGGTTTGCTGCTAAGAACAAAAGTTTACCTATGTTTCCTGTGGTGCATGGGGCAGTTGGGAACCCCTGTCCTTTGAGTTGAAAACAACTATGAAACAATTGTTTATTAATGCTTTTTTCCTCTTTGCACATCTGGAAATTACTTATGCAAGACTTGTGAGCCACAGAAAAGCATCATCTTTGCTTCATGGTGACTGAGGGAGTGCCCATACAGACAGATCTATACTAAGTTTYCTCTGTTAGAAATCCACAGGGAGGAAGAAGAAGCAGCGCCAYGGTGTGCTGATGTGACCCAGGGCTTATTACACTGGTGCCTCTGAACCCAATGCTGCATGATCTCTCTAACTTCAGCTAAGAAAGATCAAATCTCCCCAATTCGAGGCTTGCAGGCTAGTTAGCTTCACAGCTCACAAATGCAAATAGCATGTGCCAGCTTCTGTTCCTCTGTTTTCTGGCATTCTTTAGCAATTCCAAAGCTATAGGACTGATATTTGAGCTTCTAAAACTGGCAATATTTGGGGCTTGAGTAGAGAAAGTGACCAATGATAGAGTAAGTGAGCAGAGAAATGGTAGTTTATTTGCTCCTTAAGGCTTGCCATGAGATGACATTAGGTGCAAGACTCAAATGCTCCATCAGTCACTTCAATTCAAGCACAAACATATTTAGCTCCTAGTGAGGGAATGCAGGCGTACTCCCTGTAGTTATTAATATTTGCTTGAGTCCTAGTGGCACCAGTGCTGTGCTCRCTGCAGCCCACACACATAGCCAGAACAAACGCTGCTCCAAAGAGCTGACAGTGTAAGCAAAAGCATAAATAGTCTAAGGATTTGCAATCCTGGAGACAAACTGAAAGCCCCTCTGACATATTATTAACTCTGGGATATAAGAGTATTTCACTAAAAGCTTGATAGATTAACTTGCTAGGTTTGATTAAATGGCTAGATTGGGGGAAGAACTCATCAGCATCATTTTGGGCACCCCAGTCAGGGCAGGTTTTTTCAAGGGCTGGTAGGCAGCTCCCAGCTCTGGGTCTGTGAGGCTGGTTTCTGTGCTCAGAGTTCACAGCTGATGGTAGCCAAGCGAGTTTGGTGCATGTCTTGGGCTATATGGAAGAGCCTGCTTTTCAGAAGATAGGTGCACCTTGCTCTAGTTAGATGTTTCTGCATTTAGTAAGGGAGCTGGAGCTCAGAGACAAACACTGGCATGTATTTTATGCTGATTAGAAAAATGCTGTGATAATTAGGCAACTTCTAAAATACTCATATCTTAACAAAGAAACAACAAATGTAGAAATYGTCTGATGGTGCAGTAGTGGAAAATACTAGAAGAAATACTAGTAGTGGAAAATACTAGGGAAGCAGGGAAGTCATTTACATGGTGCCTATTTTATTGCAAATTTAATCAGATGAACTTTTAGAGTCTAAGTTGCTGACATTTTCACTTAATGGAGATTTGAGGCCCTTTAAAACCGGTAGGAGCCTATAGCTACAGGGGCTGCCTGGAATGCCTGCTGATGCCGGGGTCATATTACAAGGGTGTGCTACAGGAGAAAGATGTTTATGTTTAGTTCAAGGGTGAATAAAAAGATCAGAAGTAACATTAACCAAATGAGGTTGGGAAAAATTCAGCAAGTCATTAGAGGACAGACAGGATAAAAGAAGGAAGGGAAAGAAACAGAAAATCATTCTTTCCGTTTCAGCTCGCAAGTCTTGCGTTCTCAAAGACATTCCCTTCTCCCCTTCCAGCTGCAGGTTGACCACTCTGGCTCTACTGATATAAACAGACTTTTATCATTTGGTCAACCAGTAAAATATAAATGTTTTACTTACTTGAAAGCTAAAAAAAGAAAAAGACACTCTGAGGTGGTTGATGTAATATTCTGAAACAGCCAAAAAGTAACATGTGCCAGTAAAAAAAATATGTAAGATGTTACTTTACCACTAAGAAAAATAATTTCCTCCATACACTTTCCTTTTAAATATAAGAGGAGAAAATTCATAGGCTTGTGAATTCAAGTGTATGTCTGGAGGTGTAAGATATGTATGTCCTGTTCAGCAATTGTTCTTTAACGTAGAGGTAGTATATGCATGAGGAAGAGTGGGACTATATTTAATGCACAGAACTGCAACTCAGAATATCTGTAATAAGTTTTCACATCTCTCACATTCCTATGTGACACTGGGCAATAGTCTCTGGACCTCATTTCTCTGTGTAAAAATGAAAATCCTTCAATGCCAGATGAGTTTTCCCTCTGCTTTTCATCTGTAAAGACCCTCACTCAGTCTCTTGTGGGGTCTATGTGTGTTACCAGTGCCAGGTGCTCTGAGTTCAGTGGTTAAGCCCTAGGGGATGGGCATGGAGAGGATTATCCTGCCAGTATGGTAACCCAGTTTCCAATCAGCTATTTGTGGCTCTGGGTCAGGAGCTGTTCAAGTTAGCTTTCAGTTAGAGCATCACTGGTATTTATTAGGGTAAATGAGGAAGCTCGGTCTGAAGCTTTGGGTGGCAGGTAGAAGAACTGGATATGTTCTTGCTTATGGCAGAGGCTTTGACCTGTAGGCAGGGTATCTGGAGCAGAAATGCCAAGTTTTCATGTTGCTCCTGTTGTGCTGTATCTCCAGTGAGGTTCAGAGCTGGCTTGTGGCAGGTGGTGGGGGATCACTGTCTGCTGGAGGGGATGACTGTGTCTGCTAGGTCAGGGAGTCTGTAGGTAGCTTGAGTAACATCTGCTCCAGTCCCACAGAGTTTTCCCCTATGCAGTTATTAAATATGCTGCGTTATGCCAGGGACAGTCCTGGAATGCTTGAGAGTGGACTGCTTGGAGACGCTTGTCAGTTGCCAAATTTTGCGATATGCAGCTCTAACCATTTGGCAGCAGTTATCAAACACGCACCCACACACATCCACACATTCTGCTATCAAGGACCCTCTCAGCATCTTATGAAACTTGTCATGTGGGCACAAACATCTACTTTCTCTTCCCAAAACCTCAAGCTGCCTTTTCTTCTTGGGGACAAGCTGAGGAGGGTGAGCAGTGACAGCGACTGACTGTGGCTTCTGTTCTCCGCCTCTTCATGTACCCCGAGGATGCTCCTTTGATGTGTGGAACAGTTTTCCAGTGCAGAGTGTAGGTACCTCTTCTGAACCTCCAGGGATTTCCAGTTTCCACAGCATTATGCCATTCTGATCTTTACATGAGAGCTCTCTATCTCCCCAAAAGTCCTTACCATCTTGCAAAGAGCTTTGGGAACTGATTAAGTAAGCTGATAATAGAATAAATAATAAATGCTAGCCTAGTTCTCAGCTGCCAGCCTTCTTGACAGTCTTTGTTGGACTGCAGTCAATTTATAAACCCTAGAGCAATAGATTATTCACCATAAACTGTAATGTCTTCTGTACCTTGACATTTTGTAAGGACTCCTACACAGCCTGTCTCAATCACTTTCAGTGTCCCGATCAGAGAAGATTTCTAACTTATTGGAGCTAACTACCAATATTTTTTCCTTTAGTGTTGTAGCAGTGTCAGCTTTGAGTGTTGATACAATGCTGGTCTGTTTGCCAATGTGCTCATATATCATGCAGCTTCACCATTGAAATAAGGTGAATTTAGTCTTAACAGGACTGTTGAATTTTATGTATGACCTAATCCAGAACCCAYCAATGTTTTAAAAGAGAGAGGGTCAGGGGGAGGAGAGGTTTTGTGGACTTCTATGTCCTGTGAATTCAGCTGTCTAAAAGGTCAGGCTTGTTAGTGATACTGCTGATAATTCTCTTGCAGTTCCCAGACCTCTATGCCCTATGCTGACAGCTCAAAACAACCCCCCAAAATTGAAACTTTTCTGGCAGCGGAGCAAGACCCAGCAGAAAGCTGGCTGGCAGAAGACAGCCACCACCTCCAGGAGGACCACACAAGGCTTGGGGTTTAGACCAGTCTTTATCAATCTTGGTTTCCATAGATATCACCCTCAGCAGGAGCTTGCATCCTTTTATAAGTGACATGGGTACATAAGGGGTGCTGGCTGTCTCTTCAGCCATGGTGTGGATACCTTTATACTTCAGATATCTTCCTACCCTTAGTTTCTGTATTTATAGAAAGGACTATGTGCTAAGTGTCCCCGAAGAGAGGGAAGTGGGTTTGGTCCCAGTACTGGATGAGGGTGCCAGGGCTGGGAAAGGGCTGCACACTGAAAAGCTTCTGTGAAGGGATATCAGGCCCACTTTTGGGAGAAGAGTGTGGTTAGGGCACAGGGCACTAGGCTGGGCACTTGCTAACTGGTTTATTCTCTCCATGATCATGATAAAATATGCTGTACCTAGCGCTGTTTGTATCGAGTGTCCAGAGGCTCTAACAGGCACCAGGGCTCTGCTGTGCTCAGAGCTCTGTTTAAATGTAGTAATATAGGTTTGGAGTTTTTTGAGGAAATTTATGCCCTTTTTAAATAAGATCGGACAACTGGTGAGATGAGAAACAGAGCTGAGGAGGATACATTCCCTGTCAGGCAACAGCTCAATGGCAGAAATGTGTATAGCTATGAACTCTCTTGATCCCAGACCTAATTTTACACACACTACACCACGCCTCCTTCAYGGTGAATGGGATAAACAGGTATAACACCCCTTTTCAGTGGTATTTCTCTTCACTGGTGTATTCACATTGTCAAAATGACTTTGAGGTTAAAAAGAGATGGAAGCTAGAAATGACTGGACCTTTGAACATCAAATCAGGAGGGCTTTGCCTCTGTTGTTAAGCAAGAAAGCTCTGGTTGTACACTGAGCTTCAGCAAGCATGTGCGTTGATACTTGAGGCCAAAATCCCAGTGTCAGGAGTTCTTCCTGCTGCATCCAAACTGGGCCTTCTCTTTGCTGCCTCTTGCAAAATCCTCTGTCACCCTTGGGCACTTTGAAGAGCAAGGCATAGTGGTGCACCCAAAGCCCAGGTATACGAGAGACATGATCAGGCTATAGCGCTGAGCTACATTAGGGACCTGGAGCCTGTTGCCAAGAATTAAGAGCATTTATTTTGAATATTTTGTTGCCTCACTTGTTTTTCCCTCTAAGCTTTTGGGGACCCTCCTCGGCCCCTTTAAGACCCCCCTCACTGTGGAGCTCCTGGCCCCTTTGGCCAGACGTGGCAGGAATGGATGGGCCGTGCACGGCAGGATCAATTGTAAAAAGTGGAATTAGTCATTCTAAATCATGCAGCTGTGGTCGAAGGGAGCTCTTCTAAAAATCATTAAACAATCATGTATTCCTATTGATTTATTCAAAATACCTTGAGGGAAAGCAGATTAAACACAAGGTAAAAGTAAACTAATGCAGATTAAATGGATGAAGGATGGGCCGATAGTTCCCTAGGTAGTTTTTGTACTAATGAGAGGAAAATTATATGTACACTATTACCAGGATAAAAGGGTCTATTAGAGGTCTTTTGCTTGACATATTTATGTATTTCAAACACTAAGTAGCACAGTGAATTAGGTTTACTCTGGACATTTGTTATTTTTATTGCATCTCCAAGTGATAAACAGGGCTTTCTGTTGAGGGCAGCATGCTGCTTTACTCAGAAGGCACAGACCTATCTGCACAGCAAAATGCTGAGATGACGATTGCATTTTGGATGCCATTTATTAGCAATCCAAGTGCAGTTTTATGCCCACTTCTGAGAATCGCAGCCAGGGTTCAAAATGAGGGGTACAGGTATATGTCAGTATTTGTAGCCACCACCACCCCATCTTCTTTCCACTTCATCTTCCTGTGCTACTCATCTCGAGTGGCATTCATCCAAAAGCCATGTGACGACTGGGGTGATACGCTCACTATGCCATTTTCCCCCGTTTGTTTTGCACTTGCAGCAGTGCCCTGAACACAGCGCGCTGCAGGGGAGATGACATTGTTAAAATACAATGGAGTTGTCATCTCAGATGTGCTTGCTCTAACTGCTGCTTGAACTGGGCAGGTTCAGACCTTGGAGATGGTTGTATCAAACACAATTGGAAACAGGGCAATCATATTTGTTGCAATCAAATTCCAGTTTTAATTTAGGCAAGTATCCTCACTTTTGGTTTATAAAAGTGTCTGAATGTAGTAGAATCAACCACATGGGTAATTGGCAAGGATATTAAATGCCAGGAGTCATTTTATAATTTTGTAGGAACTCCGAGCCGGAAGCCGTAAAGCTGCTTCCTCCTGCAGATAAGGACGCGGCTGGCTACAGCCTCATTGCGTTACGCAGACTGCTTCTGGGTTTTCTGCAAAGACTTCAATAAGTACCACTGCAACAGTTTTAAAAAGAGGTATCTTGGAGGAAATTAATATTGTGTAGGAAACAATGTTGCCGTGTTAAGAGATGCATCTGCAAAGCCAAATTAACATTATTAGGGAAAAAAAAAAAAAGAAAATACATGACCTTTATTAAAGTGTATAGTAGATCAAGTATTTGCCTATATATACGCAGAATGGTATATGAAGCAATCATAATTTTTAAGTGGATTAGTTGTATACCTCATCTACTCTTGTAATTATTGCTTTTGTTAAATAATGTATCTAAACTAACCTACAAAACAAAATCTTATTGTGACAGCTGGATGAACAGTTCAAAAACCACACTGACGGGTATTTTCATTATATGTTACACTTGATTAAAATATAGTTAATAAGCTGCAGATATTAATTACAGAACTTAGAATTTAATATGTAATTTGTAACATGTGCATAAACCATGAATTATGGGCACTGTTATGGTCTTGTCAGTCAGTATAGAAATATTTGCCCAATAGTTACTGAAGGAAGAGTACAATACAAGAAGGCTTGAAGATAGAGCACACAAAGGTCAGTTCACTCAAGAAGTGGAAACGTTTTAGACAGCAAAGATTTCATTATGTATTAATTACTCACCAAGTTACTCACCAGCACTGTTCTGATAATGTGGTGGTACAGACGGTGGCATTTGCATGCTTGGGAAGGGTCTCTGCCATGGCTGAGCTGGCTAGCCTGGGTATGGTGTGCAGGAAAATCCTGGGCTATGAAAGTTGGTGGGGATCCCATAAGTATTTCTCTGCCCTTTGGCAAGTGTTGTCCTGTGTAGTTGGACAACTGGTCTTGTGAGAAAAGTTTGTGAATTTCGGTGAGAGACCTTGTGGAAAGCTTTCACAGTTTGAACTACGTTTGCACGTTTCTAGGATTTGTTTTTGTGTTGAAAAGTGATTATATTTTGTTAGCTAGACTTCAAAGCAAATATCTGTGGCTTTGAATACAAAGTGTCTGATTTAGGAAAACAGTATTTACTATGAAGCAAATATAGATATCAGAGTCAAGCATTGCTAAGGATACATAGTAAGTTGGTGGGTTCCTAGGAGTGGAGAGCAATGGAGAAACAAAATGACACTGATGCGCAACGCAGCAGCAAGAGAGGAGTCGTCTCTGTGTACCCATACTGGAAGTTGCCGCTTCTGTCGGCAGGTACCTGTGCACACACGGCAGTGCAGTAAAAGCAGGGTACAGCAGCTCTTGCTGGTCTCCTTGCTGTCATGGCTTGCATTCTTCCCACATCTGAACGAGTATGTCCACAGGTATTTTGAGTATCGCTGCCATGCCTCCATTCCAGTGCACATGAGTGCCAGGAGGTCTAGCCTGTGCTCGGCCATGTCAGCCAAGGTACTGGTGCTTCAGTGATCAAGTGATGCGGGGGCGAAACCCAGGCGTGTGAGCAGAGGAGGGCTCCTTGCCAGGCCTAGCTGGTTGCACCAGCTGGGTTTGGCTCCACAGCTAAGCTGCGACTTCCTCGTGCCTTTGTGGACAAGAGGGTCTCTGCATAAAGCTGAATTTCTTTTTGGCTGCACAGAGGAACAGGAGAAGAAAAAAGGTTTCCCATTCTCCTCCCTGGACCTTCTCAGAGCTCTCTGAGCTAGGTCTGGGGAAGAAGTGCTGGCAGTTTGCCTGTTGGTCCCTTGGGGCAAGCAGGCAAGAGGTGCTGGGGGCATTTGACTTACCATTGCTTCACGATATGGTCTTGGGCATAACCCATTCCTCCAGAGGCGTAATGCAACATCTGGTTGCAGAGCAGAAGGGAGGCAAGGAGAGCATGTGATTTGGAGTTCTCATGTGCCTGTGATCCTTGATTAGACTCGAGTGATTCAAATGCTGCTACTCACAGGGGAAGGGAGAGATTGCCACCACATGGCAGGGGTCTGACCTGCTGGAGAAGTGGTTTCTGAGCTGCTGCAGCTTATGGGCCATTTCATTATGCCAAAACCATGCTGACCGCTTAAAACTTGAAGCTGAAACTGGACACTTAAGAGCTGTTTCATGAGTGTTCAATCATTTCTGTTGTGCAGGGTGATGCTTTATCAGACAGACAGTCTGACACCCACTTTAGTCAACTAATTTTAATCTGTGCATGTCACTTATTTGTTCCTTGCTCACTTCCTGGGGCAGCATAGCCAAGTCCTGGCCCTTAGTCAGGACAGACTGAAGGGTGAATCTAAGTCTCTTGTTTATTATTTTTTCACCCTGAAAATACTTTTCTTCAAAATCATGTTGTCCATAAGGAGATCTGTACCTTGTTAACAACATGGAGGTTTCATTTCTGTTAGTTTCAAAATATAAGGCTTATCTAGTAGCAGTACCTAGAAGTACATATTGAAAAACAGTCTTTGTTTATTCATGCAAATGTTTGGTGTTTCTGGGCATTTAATGGACTACAAAATATAACGAGTCTCTCTTTCCTTGAACCTGTGAGTGCCCACGGCAGAACTCGGTATGGGAGGGAGCGGTGGTGGCAGTGAGATGTAATGCCAAAATACCTCACAGTTTAAAATGAGCTTTCAGATAGCTACGGGTATTGCCAGATGACAGAAACAGAAGGGTAACAGCAATACTGTGCAACTGCAAGCAGTGAACTGGCCAATAGGCTCTAGGTCCACCCCGTTTTGAAGGAAAAAAACCCAGCTGAGTGCCTGTGTGTAGGTCCAGGTTTTCAGCCGGGTGCAGCCCTCCCTGTCGGCCTGCAGAGAATCAGCCCCATTCACCACTGTTACTTTTCAGAGCTCTACTGTTCACCTTGCTGTGGAAGATCTCAGAGTTGAAGAATGAACTCTTTCAAATTTCTTTTCTTAGAGTTCATCCAACATTACCTTGGGGGAAAAAAAAGAAAAAAAACAACCCAAAAAACTTTCTAGGCCCCTGTGTTCAGAACAGCAGAATTTAGTGGGAAACATTTTCAGGTTTTGCTAGCTGCCATTTTCCATCAAGTCCTGTCAGTAGGATCTTGACCTCTTAAACTCAGTAGATATCACTTAATGTATTCATTTTTTTAAGTAAGAGCTATGCGCAGGGAAATTGAGACAGTGGACTGCAGGAACTTGCTCAGCTATAAGAAGATGTAATTCCCTGAAGAAGGCAGGACAAGCATTGGTGAGAATGGGCATCGCAATCATCCATAGTAGAGCTCTTGAACCTGGTTCAAGCTGTGTTCGCCCAGCAAGGAGGAAAAGGAGTCACCTTTCAGAGTCATCAACAGCAAGTAAAGTATAGTGGCAGGTAGAAAGAGAAAGGAGGAGTTCACTGAACAACCTCATCAAATGTGTGAAAAACCTGGCTTTCCCAATAGAGAGGGAGAGGGTTCCTTGCATTGTAACTCACTGCCAGACAAAAAGCAGTTGCACCTGGTATGGGAAAGTCTGCTTGTGAGCCAAAGTAAATAGAGTATTTCAAACAATTGACTTAATTACCTCTTGAAAAATATTAATATATTATCAGTTTTTAAAAAATAATTTATTGGTGTGTCAATAACCAGAGATTTGTTTCCCTTGGATGTTTCAGGGAGCTGTCTTAACTGCCAGTATCCTGGGTTTCTCTTCTGCAGGAAGATAAAACTGTAGAAATTGTCAGACTTGATCAGAGCAGGCAGCCCATCTGATCAACTATCCTGTCACCAGTTTACTTGAAAAATAAAGGGTTTTTTTTTCCTCTTGCTGTTCTTTAGCACCTTCAAAGCCTCTCTGCTCTACATCTCTTACCTTGCTGTTCAGGCTGCGTCTAGCCAGAGCAGGAGGAGAGAAGTGTCTCCAGAAAACCAATTCATCCCACCTTTGTTAGATATCTGTTCTTGGATGGGAATTCAGTCCCAAAACCTGGCTTCAGAAGCATAACTTAAAATGATGATAGTTGCATTAGAGGAACCCAGGAGTAAATGTCAATGAGAGCTTGCCAAGTAACACTAAATAGAAAATAAATACCAGTTTGAGGGAGAGGAGGGAAAAAAGCTTCTACAGTCAGAGCTTTATATCTTGTACTGTGGTCTGTCTTGGATAATTTCTGTGTAGGTAGTGTATAGATATGATGAAATATAACCTGTCACCATGTCTGACCCACAAAGTGTCTTTCCATTCACCCATCCATTTGGGGGAAAAAGACCTGCATTTTTTCCCTCTCCCTATGTATATGGGGCACCATTTCTGTTCTTTGTTGGCATTGTGGTAATGTAGCC
Source organism: Phoebastria nigripes (assembly GCA_035582835.1). NCBI lineage: Eukaryota > Metazoa > Chordata > Aves > Procellariiformes > Diomedeidae > Phoebastria > Phoebastria nigripes. The sequence continues at coordinate 504,251 of JAYKAV010002893.1, read as the reverse complement.
TGTAAACAAAGCCATCTATCAGCCTGTGAAGAGATGGAAATCCCATCTGTAAGTGAAGCTGTTGCAAGGCAGTTCCCAACAGGTACGTACTGAAAGTAGAGAGGAGCTTGAGGAATCACAAGCAGTACAAACGTTTTTCTACTTAACTTCACAACTGAGGAAGACACAGAAGAGTAGGATGGCTTTTTTAATGAGTTGATAGTAATCCATTGCGTTTGTGTGATGTGCACACTTTCACATTGCACCATGAGAAGCATCAACAAAAAACTGAACCCAGCAAACACCTGCTGCCTGGAGAGCAACTGTTGCTAATCCTGCGTTCACTACATGTGCCCAGAGCATCTTTTTGAACTTCAGAAGGCCTCAGACCCCTGCACTTTTTTGGGCATAAGATAGTCTTCTGCATTGTAACAAGCTACGATGCTGTGCTGCATCATACTGAAGTTCTCAGCTCTTGGCTCAGTGGTAGGAAAATAATAGGCAGAGTTAGTTGGAGATTGACTGTCCAAGTGCCCCTTTGGACCATTCTTTGTCTGCTTGCAAGGCCTGCTATTCATCAAGATCTTAACAACTCGTGGGTATCCACACAAGAAACAAAATAAACATTTAATATGATCAGTATCAGATGTGGTTTTATGCCAAGCACTTCCAAGCGCTACTGCTGGCTTCTCTGGTTTAGCATATAGTCATTGGAAGAAACATCACTACATGGTGAATTATTAGGGTACCTGGAAAGTGAGACTTGATTTGTGAGGCTTATGTTATTCAACATTAGGCAAGCAATAATTCTGTACGCCTATAAGCTGTCAGCCCTGGTCCTTCCCTGGAAAAGTGTCAAGCAAAGCTCAGATTCATGTTTTGATGACATGAAATGTTTTGTGCCTTTTTGCCTGAGGCCTGATGTTTGTCACGGCCTAGACAGCAGTGACAAACATGAGGCATGGGATTTTCATAAAGAGTGGTGGTATTTGTCAGTCCCTTGGATCCAGGATATTTTTAATGGATTTAACCCTGCCCAGCTGATGTGCTAGAGCAGGTTAGTTTGATGCTTTTAAACTATTAAACATAGTTGAATAATTTGAAATATTTTATTGCAAAATATGATAGGTTTATCTGACTCAGCTTTTCAAGTCAGGCATCTTGATATTAAGCAGACACACACAGGTCATTATTTTCCCTATTGGATAAAACTAGAATCATTGCCTCTTTAAATTTTGTCATGGCCAAGCCATGACTTTTTTCTTTTTATGAGAAACAAGCAGAGTTGTGTAAAATAACCATTGTCAATGGACTATATCATCTGGTAACACTAAACATATTCAATGGATTAAAACTGAAAGGTTGTCATGATCTGTGTGACTGTGACAATGTCTCACTTCCTTCTCTTGGCGCTCTCGATATGCAAGAAATCCCAGTATTACTGCTGGATCGTTCTTCCAGCTGGGAAACTGTCCCGCAGCATCAATGCCCAAGAGCTGTGTTTGGCAGACGCTGTTCAGCACTCCACCTTGGGGGCAAAAAAAGATGAAACATAATGCAAGATCTGTTTAGCCACAGAATTTGTAAAATAAGACTCATTGACACAAATCATGACCCAGAACCCTTGAATGTGCAAGGATGTTCTCAACTGATTTCAATGAGTTTTGGATAAGACCATCATGAGCTGTACGATTTTAACTGTGCTGCCAGTTATCGTATATATTTGTGTTCATGTAAGCTTTTTCCCTTCCACACAGTCTATCTTTCCATCCTGTTCTGACTCAGTAGTCTCTGTTTCAGTATCGACTTCTGAGGTTCCCGTTCATTTTATAGGTTAAAAATGATGCCATGTGTGTACAGTTAAGGGTCTCACTTGAGTTGTAAGCCACAAAACCAAATCTGACCTGCGTGAAAAACAAGACTTGTATTCAGACACAAACACCTTCAACAATGATAAAGGARATACTGAAAAATTACTGGTGAAGCAAATTGCTTCTTGGTTGAAGTGCTCTTACTTGAGAATTTGTCCTGGTGTGAAAATCCTTTTCCAAATTTATCTCGTGCCTCATGTCTGAAGCAAGGATGAGCATGGAAGAGGTCTTCCCATCTGACAGAGACAAAATTCTTGATGCTCACCTTCAGTTCTTATATCTTTAATTTTCTGCCTTTCACATTAATTCAGCTTTCAAAATTTGTCATGCAGATGCAATACAAACCACTGCAGCAGAGATTAAGCCAAGCAAAAGCTCCAGCCAAAACCAAGTTACGTTCCTGGTACTGAGTAGCAAAACTGTACAGAAAAACCCTGCAAAGTCACTCTGGCTCCACCAGGTGAGCTGTGACAGATCTGATTTCACCAACTGAAGCTGTTACTGCCCTTTCACCAAGAGCATCTGCCCCAGTTGAGTTGCTAGAAGCAGACTTGAGCCCCAGCCCATACTCTGGGGGACAGGACTCGCAGGGCGGTGAAGATGGGTCATGCTAGAATGCCTGACTGGAGCCAGACTCATGTTGGGCTCTAGCTGAGCTTCCTGTGGAGCTGCAGCCCCTTCCAGGAGGTAGCAACAAACGATTGCAAGGGCAGCCAGAAGCTACAGCTGTTTGCTCTGTGGACAGGCAGAGCAAGGGAAAGGGCAGAGTGATATTCTGCAAGGCTGGATGTTTCCTGGGTGGAATCAGATGGTACCAGTTTGTTTTACCACATAGATACAGAAAGCTACAGCAAGCTTCTCCTATGAAAAAGGCTATTACATTGGTTTGCTTCCCTTTTGCAGTGGGACTTCTGGAAGTATTAAAAGTTCCTGTTCCTCTTATTCTTATTAAAACTACTGGTAGCTGATAAGACAAGAGAGCTAGGGGGTTCTGTGCAACTATGAGGTCTACAGCCTCAGCATGTAGTCTGAATGTCACACAGGCTCTGGCCCACCTCTGTTGATGTGGGCATGGAAACTTCATGTACTGGCCCTGATTTAGCAGACAACCTGGCTGGTCTGCATATTCATAGAATCATAGAATACCTCAAGTTGGAAGGGACCCATAAGGATCATCAAGTCCAACTCCCTGCTCCTTGCATGACTGCCTAAAACTAAACCGTATGACTAAGTGTCATCCAGGTGCTCCTTGAACTCTGACAGGCTTGGTGCTGTGACCACTTCCCTGGAGAGCCTGTCCCAGTGACCAACCACCCTCTCAGTGAAGAACCTTTTCCTAATGTCCAATCTGAACTTCTGCTGACACAGCTCCATTCTATTTCCTTGTCTCCTACTGCTGGTCATCAGAGAGAGGATATCAGCACCTGCCCCTCTGTTGCCCCCCTTGAGGAAGTTGTAGACTGCGACGAAGTCACCCCTCAGCCTTCTCTTCTCCAAGCTGAACAAGCCAAGTGACCTCAGCTGCTCCTCATAAGTGTTGCCCTTGAGACCTTTCACTATCTTGGTCGCCCTCCTCTGGAGACACTCTAATAGTTTGATGTCCTTCTTATATTGAGGCACGCAAAACTGCACACAGTACTCAAGGTAGGGCCACACCACTGCAGTGTAGAGTGGGACAATCACCTCCCTTGACCAGCCAGCTATGCTGTTCTTGATGCACCGCAGGACATGGTTGGCCCTTTTGGCTGCCAGGGCACACTGTTGACTCATATTCAACTTTCCATCAACACAAACCCCCAGCTCTCTTTCCGCAGGGCTGCTCTCCAGCCTCTCATCCCCCAATTTGTATGTATAAGCAGGATTACCCTGTCCCAGGTGGAGAATCCGAATATTGCTCAGTAAAATACTGGTTGTTTCAGCAGTTGCTTCTGAAGGTCCAAATGATGGCTTTGCCTGATGCTTTGAAGGGCAATAGCCATACAGAGACGTTTAGAGAATCTTAGTGCCTTTCCTGGTTTCTCTCTTCTTACGGTGGAAAAGAATACAAATTTGGCCTATACTAAGAACAGGCTCACTTATTCCTCCTGCTACTACTTATTAGTACAGATTTCCTGGTTGATGCAATGGGGCTGGTAGAGATAAAGCTGTGCTCATTCCCCCTTTTCTCTGACCATATGCAAGCTGTTCCTCTGAGCACAGAGACAAGGGATATTTGTAGGTCATTTGAAGACAGGGGCACCTCACATCTCTTTATTCTCCTCCATGTTGCTTTGCTGGCCAACTCTTCTCCTTAGAAGTCAAGACAAGTAATTGCTATAAGCTGTCACAGGCTGTTCTCCTCACCTACATCATATTCAAACAGGGGAACAACTTTCATCATCTTTCCAGCACAGGAAAAATAATATGGATGTTTCCAAGTGATTAAAAATCAGAAGAGGGAATGCTGAGGACTGTAGCCAGCTCAAGAAAATTCAGCTCTGTTTAAGCCAGGCTATATATTTCTGTGTTCATTAAGTTTTAACACCTCCCAGTCTCACCTCAGCAGATTTCATTTTCTTGGAATAAATTGTTAGCATTGGTATAACTTTGACATGATTATTTTGGAGGCTCTTTGAGAGGGGGTTTTGCTTCAGAGCTCAAACAAGGGTGTCTGAGTGAATTTTTGGCTCTAAGCATGTTGGTTTGTTTTTTTTTTTTTTTTAATTTTTTTTTATTATTGAATGTGCCTGTCGAGACCTCTGGTTTTCTGTATAAAAACAAAATGATGAGACAGACTAGCTTTCCAAATCTGCAGTATCCTCACCCTCATCTAGCTGACACTCCTGAGAAGGAACGTCTGATCATTGCATGTTCACATGCAGGAACACAGTCTGAAGAAGAAAACTGGACAAAGCGCAGGTCACTAAAAATGTTGTCTTGTTGCTCTCTGCCTCTTGCCCTTACCAACCCTTCTTTGTCAGTTGGTCTGGACATTAGCTTGAATGCTTCATCTGAACACTTTTCTAGTGATAGCACATGGAAAGTGCTTGGCTTTGGAAAAGCCCACACGCTGTATCAGTTAGAGCTTTTCCAAGTAAAATCCACTGTCATTTGGCCACAGAAATGATGTGGGAAGCAGAGGATAGAGTACAGGGATTATTTTTTGCTCTGAGAGAAAGAGAAGCCATGTTCTTTGCTACCTGTGAATTTAGTTCCTTGAGTCACTGAAAAAAAGGTGGCTCTTTGAATCTGTACAGTGCTTCGTCAAAACATATGGCTTTGTGGAATGTTATAGGAAACAAAATGGCACTTTCCATTTCCTATTGGAAGGAACCAACAGGATTTCTCCTGGGTGATCACCCTAGAGAGGTCAAAGATGGGAAGAAAGCATCAAAATTCACTCCAGATTGATACCTATGTGTTGCCCGCATGAAAAAAGAACAGAGGAGAGAGAAGATGGTATGAATAAACTGTCATGTCTGTTATGCTGGCGGATAAATGGTTGCAAAAACACAGTGAAAATGAGTTGGATCCAGCTGAAAATACAGCAGTACCACTGGTGCTGAGCAAGTACCTCTAGAATGAAAGTGTGTCCTGAAATGGCTTGTTGAGCAGCATTGCTTGAAGCCAGTGCGATAGGTGATGCTTTAGATACTCCATGCTGTCAGGGGCTTTGTGGCTTTGTTCTTTCCTACTTACTCTGATTTACCCACTCAYGCTTTTCCGTATTCTGGTAATCATGTGTCGAGGCATTACTTGCCTCGTGCACTGAGAAACACTTTCAGACTCCTTTCTTCCAGCCATCACACAAGCCCTTTCCCTGCCTTCTCTCCCAGGCTCAGCTCCCTGGAGGGTCTGGGACAAACTGCTTGCAGACCAAGATAATACAGTATTCCTGTTACAATGAAACCTCAAAGCTACACACTTGGCTCTCTTCCTTGCCTTTCATTTCTCCCTCTGTTTTATATGCATATAAAAAGGTAATCTTTTAGCTCTTTGTGGCAAGGATTAGGTATAATAATACCTCCCAAGTGTTTAAGAGTACGCTAAAAGAACGGGGCACAGTGTTGGGGTCCTTCAACTACACGAAGAGGATGCTGATTAATAGTAGTGACCTAATTGACTTAATTTGGGTTTGTGTTTCCTGACACTGGTGTATTAAAAATCATTTAAGGGCACTGTGGTGATTTTATTAGTAGTATTACTTTTATTATATGGCACTAGACTATTCCCTAAGATTTTTAGATATCTAGCCAAAATCTAGGTGTGATGTCAATGGAATCAAGAGTTCCCCAGCACTTATAACGAAGTCAGTTTTTGGTGTGGTGCTCCCAGTAAGGACATTAGCCATTTGAAATTAAAAAAGTCAGTGGCAGGTCGAAGTTGGACTTCTTTTTGTGAACTGGTGGTCCTAACCCTTTGTGTGTGTGTGTATGTGTCACTGTTTAATGGCCTCAGCCACGTGCAGCAAGTAACTCACTTTGCCTTAGCAGCTGAAATGGCAGCAACTCCAACTTGACGAGTAGCAAAAGTAGCATGAAGTAGCAGAGTGCGCTTTCGGATGTTGTCTGATGACTTCTCTAAGTGGCTGCTCTATTGTCCTTGTCTGTGTGTCTAGCTGGAACTGTATCGCTACCAGATAGATGCGACATGAGGTGAAACAAGTCTCGCTGTGTGCTCTGACTGTGTGCATATAAGAAAAGCTGAAGAGCCGCATGACAAAAAGCTGAGTTACTAATACAGTCATAATTTCTTAATGGAAAACATATTCTTAAAACTATTTTCATAGAGAAAAATTGAAAATATTGTGTGACTGTCCACAGTAGTTAGAAACGTGAATGCTTATTGGAGTAAAAGTAGCTTGACAAGCTACGAAATTCTTACTCATGCATTCAGTACAGTTACAGTCCTAGCACACACACTCACACGCACATCTGCAAGCAGAAAAGATGCGATACCTCAGAGAAGCTCTCGCTGTTTGCCAGAGGTCTTAAGGGGATCTTCTATTTCATTCAGTAGTAATGCCCTTTTTGTTGACAAAAGTAAATTGATGACAGGCAAGAGGGAAGCATTTGGTGGAAAAATTCTGTTGACCCTTCTCAGATTGAATTTGACCACGGAACAGGATACCAGCAGTTGCAGAAATGATAGATTATTGTAATGACCGGCAGAATGGCCTTTTGGCATGTTTAAATGGCAATAAATTTCACTAGGAAGAGGGCAATTTAACTACTTTAGGGCAGTGAGGATACTCTTTGTTTGAGGTGTAAATAAATTGCGGTTCATTAACAGTGAACATATTACGTTCATGGTGCAACTCTAAAGCAGGAGATGTTAATATTTAATTTAATTTAAGCAGGTATGCTTTGCCTGTTTGAGGTTTGGGTTTGGTTTTTTTTTTTTTTTTTACTCCAGACTTCGGTAACTTTGGGTGACAATTTTTCAGGGGCCCTTTAACCTCCTAAGGCCCATGTGTGCACAGCTCCAGTAATCCCAAATAAACCAGGGTGCACAACAGAGGATAACTGCTTGGGTTGACTTTTCCAGCCAGTATAAATAACTGTGCCAGTTGGTACCACTTTACACCGGCAAAGCCTCCAGCTTTTGGTATGTGGTGTTAAGTACTGAGTAGTCATGAGAAATGCATGGAGCCAAAGCCTTACCAGTTACACCAGTGCAAAACCGAAGGAAAGGCACTGAATTAAGTAGGTGGTGGCAGAACCACAGCAACGTTACTGCTGGCAGAATTTATTTCTCATTTTTTACCTTGACTCTGAAATTTCCACTGTCCCTCGCTCATTATTTTGGCATGGTTCCTTGCTGAACTCTGCTGTTTGGGGAAGAGAAGGGGGTCAGGGAGGAGATGTACCCAATGCAGTTTGACATTTCCTCAAAAAGATTGTATTAAAATCCACTTACATTTAGAGCGCACTCTCATTTTGGAATGCTAATAAGGCATCGTTTCATCAAGGTAAAGGGAGCAAAATCTAATCAAGCCAAAGACCAGCTCGCCTTGCTGTTGACTGTGTTGCTGAAACATCATTTTAAAAGGTTGCTTTTAAGCGTAGCTAAAAATGACAGACTTAACAAAAGTTTATAAATAACCGTATCACTTGGCTACTTACCTCTGTCTTATTTCTTTATTAAAGATTTTGGGGCTGGCTATGAGCTCATATCCATGCTGCTGTTTACACCAGTGGGCAACCATTCCCCCAGGATCATGTTCAAGTGACAGGAAGGCAAGAAGATTTCTCCAACTCTTGGCCACTATCTCCAGTGACAGGAGCTTGTCCGTGACTTCACTTCTGGCTTTGAAAAACCAAACCACGGTGGAGGAGTCATTTAAAAATCTAGTTGTTGTAAAGCCAAACAAATCAAGGAGAAGTGGTCCCTAATAAACATTATTCCAGAGCCAGGTTTATAAAGAAATGACTAAGGATTTGTTTATGGGGAAAAAAGTCTCAGGATAGTGTGGACAATCCTTTCAACAATACATGTAAAATAAAAACTGTACTTCCAAAATCAAATAATAAACATAAAATATTCAACTCCGGACAGCTCAGGGATCACCATGGAAGAAATCGGGGGGGTGACGGCAGGTGTGTGTGGCACACTGGCATCTTGAGATGGCAACTTATTGGGGAAGTAGGGAAGGGCTATGCACATGACTTGGAAAGTGGTGCTTTAACCCTGACATAGCAAAAAAGGGACGCAAGAAGGGAAGTGCCAAAAAAAGACGTGTAGGACTCATACGGCTGGTTGAAGTTGGTATGACTGGGACTCCTGTTCTGCAGAGAATATTTTTTTAACACAGCACCCCACTGCCTTGTAGTGCTGCATGAAACAGTGTGACTGATGTGCTGCTGGCTGCTTTACCTGCTCCTGGCATGGGAAAGCCTGCTAGCAAGGAGGGACAGGGGCACCATAGCAGAATTTGCTCCTAAGCAGGGCAGTTCTCATCTGAATTCAGTCATGGCTCTGATTAATAGGCTTTGAGCAGCTACTTTAGACAAGGCATCTCCCTGAGAAATTCTCCATCTGCACTGCAGCCTCCCAACAACCATCTACTGTTCACAAATATGTTCAGGTCGGTAGGGGGACCAGAAGATTGGCCAAGATAATAAATGGGTTCAAAGGCTCAGGCATAATGGGGTAATTAAGGTATGGCCTTTGGGTGTGACACATCAGGTTACCTAGATAAGATAAATCCAGAAGGCTAAGGCATCCCATAAACAGGGAGCGAATGTGAATTCCTTAATGGGAGTATTCCACATTTTGCTACATACAGGCACCTGCGCAGTCTTAGGGCAATCATTCAAGCTCTCCAATGCTTCCACCAGTGTCCTCTGGATTGCTTTTCAAGATGCCCAGTTAATACTGCGCACCAGTTTAAGGAGAGAGCGCCTCCAGAAACTTTCCCCAGGGTGATGCTGGTTTCTGTGCACGCTAGGGGTGAGAGTTTTCTGGGGGGAGGGTGTTAGATCAGTCCCCTCAGGTTACAGCAGTGAAGCTGATTTTTGCCACTGTGATCCAGCGTTGCACGACTGCTGCTGTGCGCAACATTTCCGCTGGGTTTTGCTGTCTTCGTCAATGCTAAATTGTTTCTTATTAAAGCTTGTAATGTAGAGAGGCAAGACAGGCATCAGGACTTTTCTGTTCCTATTATACTGCTGGAAAAGGAGATTTGGAGAGTTGAGTGACTTGCCCCCTCTCTCATGTAAGACACGTMCCAAACCCAGGGGGTGCGTCTGCACCTCTCATGTCCCCATCCAGCTCAGGCTCTTAGCCACAGGAACATTTTTATCTCTTGTTTTCTTTCTTTGTTTTCTCTTTGGAAGATTTCTCACCCGTGTAAACATTTAATGTTTTACATGTACAAGCAATAAAATTATTTTAGCATTTTTTTCCCAGTGATTAAAGTCTGAGGCTGAAGATTGCATTTAAGCAAACTGCCATTACAGATGGCTCACGCGAGCTCCTTCCTTTCAGTTCCAGGGAAGAAAATAACATTATTGGCAATACATTATTCTAATCCTTTCCTTTTGTGCCCATGGCCCATTTAAGGTTTGTACCCTCTAGAAGGTCAAGATTGCTATTTTTTATTACAATAGCATATTGTTGAAATGCTATCAATGCATGTTGAAAGAGAAGGAAGCACAGCATACTGCATTGTTCTGGTTTTGATAGCAGAGAATAATAATATCGGCTTGGAAAGCTTTTTGAAAGAACGAGGAGTAGGAAGGAAAACCATTCAGTAGTTGATGCCTGTCCTGATTCTATCACATCGCCCTCTTGAGCTTGGATTTTATTATTTATTATTTGTATTAATGATTATTTATATTCACTATCATTTATACTTATTGTTTATTCATGGTTATAACACACTCATCATACAATATTAACCAACCTATAATACTGTCATTGACAGCTGTTTTTTCATTTTCCTTCATGAATATTTTAGTGTAGTCTGCCCAATTCTTCTATTTTAGAAAAGCGTTCAAAAGTGCTATGTTGTGAAGTCCTATGAATACTAAGCTATACATCCAAATGCTGTTCATTACATCTCCTCAGGCTTATTTAGATTTGTGTTACGACAAACGTGTACTGATAGGAAGAATCAGCTGTGTATGTATAATGATGGTGTTATTGAGTAGCCTATGGTATAATTACCTCCTACTCGGGAAATTAAAATCTGAGAGTTTAAGTTTGCCTTTTTTTTTTAATTTTAGGAAAAAGACGGAGGCTTTGATTTTACAATTGAATTTCCTAGACAGTTCCATATCTTAAATTATCTGGTGTTCACTATTGCACTTCCTTCACCCTCAGGGACAGAAGAAGGGCTTTGCTGGATCAAACTTACTGGGTGTAGTATCTTGACAATGCAAGAAGACAGGAAAAAACTATGCAGTGGGCGGTTTAGAGATGTGCTAACTCCTTTCTGTTAGAAGTTAGATAGTGCCTAAGGCAGGAGAGTTTGTCTCTTCCAGAACTGTTAAACCCTCGCCCAGCATTGGGTGCAGAGTAATTTCTGTCCCAGTGCACAGCAATATGGTGAGATGACTGTCGCGGCTGCAGTTATAACCACACTGCAGTGCAATCCTGCTTTATCAAACCACAGGTTATCAAAATARCTTGTTAACTAAAAGGCTGTTAGTCTAGTCAATAGTTGGAGGCAGAGGAGGAAAGTTGTTAAAAGGTTTCTTCCCCCTCCCCGAAACCACTCCTGTGCTTGCTGCAACATAAAGAACCCCCTAAATTACCCAAACTTCTCCCAGCTAGAAATCCTTTCCCCTGCTGCTCTCACATAGAGCTGTCATCCCACAAGGTGTGAGTTTTTGAGCAGGGACCATGGTCAAGACACGCTCAAYTCCTCCTTGAAGGATTTCCAACCCTAAACCCGGGGTATCCTTTTCTGATGCTACTTATCCTGCATGGGGAATTTTCCCTCCTTCTTCTCCTCTGAGGATACCTACTGGGAGCTGTAGCAGCCCTTGTAATGATTAAGCCTCTGTCTCCAGGAAAATACTGTGCTTCCATTATCACAGCACCATAAACTAATCATTGGGGACGGGATCCTGTGGGGAGCCAGGGCTCTGTCCTGCTGTTCGCATCAATGCTCGGATGGACTTTGCTGGGAGGAGGCTTTCGGCTGCTGCAGAAATGAGGGGGAGGAGTCCAGCACCATTCTCAAGGCCCTTTGAAAACATGCCATGGTCGAAGCGTGCCAGGCAGATCGGCACGATAGACCAGATGTGTGTTTTGCAAATTAATGAAATGCCTTTTGAAATGCTTTTAAGTAAATGAGAGTTAAATTCACCCTAATTGCATTAGCCTCTATGGAGAGCAGTGTCTATTCAGGGTCACATCGGTCAGGTTTTCAGACGCGTTCGGCACCTTGCAAACCAGGTTCCTCTGTACGGAGAGGAAGGAGGACAGACACACGGGTGCCCGAGCAGCGCCCCGATCCTGCAAGGTGCAGAGGGAGTGCTGTGCACCCACTGGAGTAAATGGGAGGTCGTCTTTTGCCTGCCAGGAGCTTTGAGTCATATGGGAGTCGAGCGGGAGCTGGGGCTGGCCCCATGGGATGCTCAGTGTGCTGTTGGGGGCCCGGCAGGGCTCCCCAGCAGTGGGTGGGGGCAGGAGGTGGGGGTGCCGGCTGGGCAGTGCTAAGCATCCTCTGGGACCCACCGCCTGCAGACCTCGTGGGGACAGAGAAGCAGGCAGGGAGACGGGGAGAGTGAAGGCGAAGTGCTAGACGGCTTCTCCATCACCAGGGCCCRCCGCCTTCATCTTCGTCGTGGTCTGCTCTCTTTTTTCAGATGGCACTTTGACAGAAGATTAATTCAAGTCAGCTGCTGAAAATAATTATTGCATTATGGGAGCAGTAATCATTATTTAGAACATGATTAAATATGTCTGCGTCTATTGACTCTGCCTATGATTTATGTATTTGTTTAGTCAATAGTCTAATGTAAATGATGTAATTAATTATAGATGGTGGTGTCAGGTCATTGGTAAAAACAATCTGATGAGAACAAGGGCTCTGTTTTTTCCTGACAGATGCAGAGGGAGGGCGGGAGGGACGGGCAGAGTTGAGGGAATTCCAGGGGAACTTTTTCATGTGTGAATGGCGGCTGGGATCTCAATTTGCATGTTGTCTTTCTCTTGTTCAGCATTCGTTTAGAAATTGAAATAACTTGTTAAGCAAAGGGGAAGGGAACACATGATTGCAAAGAGGACACCTGGGAGTAGTGACGGCGAACAGCTAAAGAGCCAGCTGCTCCCTAACACGAGAGAGCGTGCCACTATCATTTACCGCTTCATAAAATTAAATGTTTTCCAAATTAAATCAGTAGGCAGCATGCAGGAAGACCTACTATCTCTAATAACAATTTTTCAATCAATATCGGGGGCCCGGCTGATCTGGAATCAGAGCGGAGGAGTCTGGGATTGGCTTGGGGGGAGCAGGGAGACAAGGAGAGAAGGAGGTGGGGTGGATGCTTGAGTACCGCAGCTTTCAATCAAAGCAAAAGTTAAAAAAAATATATATGCATGGTGGATTCTCCATCACTGTGAGTCTATTCCCCATAGATTTTTCTCTTAACTGATAATTCGGTCAGTCACATTCCTCAGAGGGAGGTCACGGGTCACCCCAGCCCCTGTCAGGCCTCAGAGAAACCATTTCCATTTTAATGCCACAGCTATAATCTATCAAAGATGTGATGTACAAGATACAATGAATTTAAGTGGTCTTCATATATCACTGAGCTTTCATGCCTTCACCTGGGTAATAGTCTGAATTACTCTCCCTACCTCACAATCTGTCACCCCCAGTAAAATAACTGCCACACGGGTGTTAATGGCAGGTTTGTCCAAATTGGGGCCGTGGTAGCCCAAGGCATTACACATCATAAACTTTAGCATTCAGTGCTTAGCCTGGTGGTGTCAGCAATTGAAAATTATTCTGTAAATACTTCTGTGGCGCTGTTCTGCTCATGTTTTTATTTATGGCAGCTAAAATAAGCGTAGCGGGACGGCACAGAGCACAGCTGCTGGTGCAATTGCACACCTCCCCGTGCGGCTTGCCGTGCCTGCGCACACGCACGCAGCCTGTGACAAAGCTATGGTTTCCCAACACTATTGAAATTTTGCAGCTGCACCCACTAAGCACTGATGGACCTAGGCGTAGGTGGGCTGATAGTTTCCATAGCAGTTAGACTACTAATGCTTCTACTAACGGCAAAGTCGGGTTATTTATCGGTGCCCAGTGGCAGAGTTGTCTGTGTCTGTATCAGCTAATGCCTGCAGGTTAAATGGGACATATCCRATTGCCCTTCTATTAGGAAATACTTTGAGTGCAACCCTGGAGCTCCTGGGTTGCCCAGTCTCCTCCACAACTGCGCACAAAGTCGCAAGCCCCAAATCTGTTCTTGTGTTCCCAGGTCTCAGGGAGGTCTCCCAAGCCAGAACTGCAGTAGTGATTGTAATTGCTGGTGTAATTATGTCTGTAGGAATACGGATTTCTTGCTTTGCTTTAAATGAGCTCCTGTGCTAAAGCACGGTTCCAGCTTAGCAAGCTTATTTCACCACCCCAGGCTGCATGTGAACTGTTTGGTTGAACATTGGGAGACACCTACTCACTGAAAATAAATTAAAAAAAAACCTAAAAAAAAATCCATCCTATTAAATCATATAAGGCCAAACTAGGCCTATAAATCAGAGCAGTTGTGGGAGGAGTGGGAGAGGAGGTCTGAAGAAGCGCGGAGTCCTAGAGAGGTCTTCCAAAGCTGTTCCACTGCTAAAGCCATCCTGCAGTGAAGGCTTTGATGGTACTTCATTTAGGGGGAACAGTTAGAGGAAGAGGCCTGCTGAGTGCCTGGGRCTGGGCAGGAGGTGGTGCAGGTGCCCGACAGCTGGGGAAGTGCATCTGCCATGTCTCTGTGCAAACACCTTGCTTGATTCACCTCTCTAGTGAAGCCTGGGCCAGACACAAGTCGCATCACATGAGAGCATCCACTTTGGAGGATGCAGGTACGAATTTTTTTATCTTGCTTTGTAGCTCTCTATTGTATGAAGCCCAGAAACTAGTGTAGGGAAGATATTTGCGTGTTAGATATGTGAATTACTGCAGTGGTGCTCTCATCCGGACCGTACTGTGAATATGGGCTGTTCTCCTCTAACATGCTGCAGGGGAAGATGCAGCCATGCGTGATCCTCCTTGCCAATCTAAGCCTGGTGCAGATATTGCTTCTCCCACCCTATTCAGCTCCATGGCTGTCAAGCAGTGTTAAAGGGAGAGGGTATATTATTTGGAGGAGATCCTGCTGTGATAGGGAGATAGCCAATGGCTATATATTGGTCCAGCTTAGTTGAAAAATCAGTGGGTGTGAATCACACCCTTTGCTGCTGCCACAAAGGTGGTGAAAAGATTTGCAGATTTTTAAAATATTTTTTTGTGCTGTGGGAAGCTGCTCTAAGTCACTCATTTCCATTCTTTTTTATCTATTCACCTTCATCCACTGACCGAGTCCTCCTGGAAAACACAACCCCATAGCTCAGAGTCTTGCCTGACAAGAGAAGGCTGCCCGCAACTTGTTTTGTTTCTTGAAATCCAATGTCAAATGATGTTCTCTATCCTGGCCTTGGGTACTACACAGAGCTAGAAGAATTATCTCCTACTTCAGTTATCTTCTTATTGTAAATTAAAATAATGTTGCTGATTGCTGATAAACTGTTATGGATTCCCTGTCCTGATGCAGTTATTTCAAATCCTATTTATTTCTATGGCAGAGGTAGCTGGTTTGGTACATGCGGTTAGTAATAGACTCCCTTTAAATTACAGCTGCTGTCCATAGGCTTATCATTGTATTTGTTTACAAATAGCAGGTTAAAAGTTACTGTGTGATGTCGGTAGCTGTTGTCTTTAGTTGGAGACTTTCACCAGAGTCTTCCACACCTTCAGTCCCCCAGCAGATATGAAAAATAGCTGAAGTGATACAACACACAGTTTGTGAAGATTGTGCTCTGCATTTTCCACAGTAAATACCCAGSCTGACAAAGACGATGTGCGCAGTGATGAAGTACGAAACTTCCAGGCAAAATTTTTCCTGTGGGAAAAACCCCTTACCTTGTAAAAACTCACACAATGACCACGGTTCTTCTGTGACCCCGGTGTTTGCTCAGTTCAGAAGGCACAAAGCTCTCCTCAACCTTTCAGGGTCAAATTGGGCAATAAAAACCCGACTACACGCTGGGGTTTCAGCCCTGCTCCTTGTGCATGTTGCAGCCCTACAACCCGTCTCCTACTATCCTGATGTTAACGCAGCCCAGAAAATATTTGCAAAGTTGCATTTTGTCCTAGATGTTTCCAGTATATTTTACAAGGGTCATAAAATGCCATACTGTCTCCGTTAACGTAACGTGCATAGTGGTAAGTGCAACACCAAAGCAGTGTGTAAATAAAAGATATTTTTTGTAATCTTTCTAATGGAAGAAAACAATTATATCCTTTAGCTTCAGTAGGACTTAAGTGTATGCTTGTTTTTTAAGCACGTCTTGAAGTACTTTCCTAAATCAGGATCTTGATTTCTAGCATTGTGCTTTTTTCTAACTTGGATATCATTTACAATAAATCGAACTCTTTTCTCTTTTGACATATTATGCTGATCTATGGTTTGGCTTTCATTTTGTCCTGTTAACTAGAAACCCACTTCATCATGAAATATGTCCCTCATACTTTCTCCTACATAGTGAGAAAAACATTGATAAACATCAAGTGCCAGCCATTTCTCAAAAGCTTCATACAGATCTCAGAGAAGGAGAAGGAAAATAAATACTAAGCAAGCACTGCTTGTTAAACTATAAGCTGACTATAGGAAGGAGTAGATGGGAGTGGACATTAGAGGGGACAGACTGCGGCAAGCTGTGCCTCTGCTTGTCTTACATCCAGCATGTAGGAGGCCGTGGAAGAAATCATTTGACWTCAGTTTAGGTGGAGATGGAATAAAGCACTGATGTCTGTCATGTCTAACCATATTGTGTTGTTTAAGGTGTGGGGCTTCAGATGAAATGCTACAAGCGGTAGTGGTCTTTCCCCAGCACTCCTCCTGAGGATAAGCAATGGACTTGTTAGACTAAATAGTCTCTTGTTGCACTAACGTTGAACTTAAAATTTCCCCCAGAATTTCAGGTGAAACTTGTTTCCTTGGAGGCTTTTAGGAAATAGAGCTAAGCCAGCTTTAGTCAAGTTACAAGGCAGCATCTGGTAACGTGGGCTAACAGTCGTAATAGTACAGCAAAGCAGATCTGTSTGTTTCTGTAACCTCCAAATCTGCTGCAGTTGGCCCCTGCCTAATCCTTATGCATCCCAAACGTTGGGTTCAGAGACACTGAAATTTGCTGCCCGTTGTGCAACGGAGAAGCTGTTTGAGCTAAAGAACAATATTGGCAGAGGAACAAATGGCTTTGAACYGACCGTGAATAAATTTAAGCAATTACATTATTTCTAACCAGCAGAGGAACGAGACTCTGGAAGAGCCTTCTAATAGGAAAAGAAGGAACTGAGCCCTGGCCAGCTTTAAGATGAAGCTTGATGGGTTTATGAAGATAATTATACGACAGAGTCCTCCATATCCCCCTCGATAACTGCAGGCTGGGTTCGTGGGCCTGGCTGCTTCTTTCAGCCTGAAGCACGCCCACAGGGAAGGTTGGTTTTGATGGGGTCTGTAGGTGAGGTGTGAAATTCCTGTTGGTGCTCCCAGGGGCTCTCACAGGAGGGCTGCAGGAAAGCTTTGCAGGTGTCCCCATTTCTCTCAGCCCTGCTTTCCTTTTTCCCTTTCTTGCTCGGGAGATGAACCTCTTGAATTCCTTGGAGACATTTTGCACATAGCCACAGGCATCAGTGGACAAACACACAGGCAGCCGTGGCTTGTGGGCATGGTCCTGTTAACTCAGGACCCTCGTCTCTGCCATCCTCAGCAGATGGGGAGATGCCTACCACTCTGGCCATGCAAAGTGACCCTGACACTGTGATTTCTGACAAAGGGRACAAAAGCCTCTGGGATCCCTTCTCGCAGCAATTGAAAAATCCTGCCGYAGGAGGAGGAAGGTGGGCAGGGATGCCAGAGGTCCTTGCCCAGGCTCCTGCCCCAGGCAGGGCCAGTCAGGGCCTGTCCGGATGGGTTTGTACCGCTGTGAGAGGCATGGTTTGCTACTCTGGGACTCGAACTTTAAGTCAAGGTAGCATTATTCCCCTCTGTTTTTCTTCATCCCAGCCTTTTCTGTTGGGCAAGCAGGGTCACTTGGGCTTTCTGAAAGAACGACAACCGCACTGGAAGCAGGAGTTTGTAGTTTGGGCTTGCACTTGCAATTACGTGCCTGGAGGCTGACGGGCCCCTGCTGCCATCACTGGCCGCAGTCGCGAGGGATCAGACCATGCCTTCATTTTTATCCCTAATGATAGGAAGGTAACTTGGGGGAGATCTATGAGGCAGCATCACTACAGGGAGTGAATAGGTGATAGCAGTACTCTGACTTGCCCTGAGGTATCAAGCACCCCAAATTCCGGGTTCCATCATTAAATCTGTGCTAGGAAAGATGCTGTATGCTTATTTACCTAGCAGGTGCTACAATTCCTGCTTCTCATCACAACACGTGTTTTACAGTGTGTGCACACGACTGCGGGGCTCCAAGGCCCCGTGCTTTACAAAAGCTCAATGCACGCTGCGAGCAGCAGAAGTCACCGTTGCCTTTCTCCTAGCCAGGCTCTGCCGAGATGCATGTCAGCACCGTGGAGGAAGCCTGGGAGAGATCAGAAATGATGAGGCAGCAAAAATATAAGCATGGAAAAATTAGACGGAGCTACTGATAAAGAAACAAATTTAGTTTTCCCCAAGTCAAAGACATTTTTATTAGGAGTTTAGTACTTCAGTATGGTGCAGATATACAGCATACATGCTCTTTCCCAGAATTTCACCCTCAGTTCAGATGAGAATTTGCCCATAAAGCTCCAGTAATGTTTTTCTTTTAGTAGTGACACTTAACAAAATAATTAGGCAATTAATTGCCTAACTCCACAAGGAGCAGCAATTATTTCTTTTACTTAAAACATGTAAAAAGCTGTGTCATTTATTGATAGAGAGTCGCATAATATTCCATGGCAGAACAGCCCTCTGGAGACATTACTCTATATGCTGCGAATGCATTTTGAGAATAATAAACAAAACTCAGCTAAATCTTAAATGGGCTCATTCCTGTATTTAAAAAATACTGCCATTCATTACAATTATTTATTGTTTATCAGTGCACAGACGACCGCAGCCCAGCGAACGACCCGGCCTGTACCCCCAGGAATTTACAGCCGCAAACTCGATTCTCATACCAATACCTGAGCAGCTGCATTCACATGAGCTCTGATTCAGCAAAGGACGTGAGCACGTGCCTGGCTTTCAGGAGGGCAGCACGCTCCCAGAAGCCCAAGCTTAGAGCAGGCATGCATTTCGAGAAGCTTGCTCAGTCTGAGCCTTGAATACTTCTTCCCCAGATACAGATGAGAGAATATGTGGACAGCAGTCCTCCCAGCCAGTAAAGGTGGTCACAGGTGCCTATTTTAATACAGATTTTTAATTACAGTATTAATGCTCATTTTCAGATCAAGAGTTTGGCAAAGGTGGAAGTGAAGGTGGTGCCAGTACCATTAGTTTGCTTATCTTCAAGTAATATATCTGACTGCTAGGTAGAGTCAGGTGTGAAGTCTTCATTTATACAGCAGGTGCTATCCTGGTGGTGTTGTTGCAAGTAGATGGACATAAATTCCTTGTAAACTACCTATACCAATTTAAAGCCCCTGTAAGACTTAATGTTGTATTTCAATGGTACATTCTCTGCTTTTTGCTGCTTAATTTAGTCTATATGGTCTTCACCCTCGCAGTAGCTGAGCATCAAACCTTTTGGGTTAAGGTAGTGCCGTTATCAATATATTCAAGATACTGTATTGATCRGCAAACTCATCCAAGATCAAATGAAAACAATCTATGATCTGAAAAAGACTTGGACTTACCACTTCCCAGAAAGGGAGAAATGCCATCACTGTGGGTCTGCTTGTGTTCCTGAGGTGCCAGATGCACATGTAAGAGAGAAATAAAATCCAAAACTCACGGCTGGTGGCAAATCTGAAAATTGGAGCTGGGTGGAAGAGGCACTGCAGTGGAAGTGTTGCTGCTAAGCGGTGCAGCTAGCAGGCTTGGAAGCAATTTAATTATTGGCTGATTTTTGCTTTGCAAGAAAACCACCAGAAAGCCCAGTGTTATCATAATGTGCTGCTGCGATGTTCTTCTCATGCTGCATTTTCATATTTCATTTTGAAATGAAACTCTTGAGTTTTTTTATTTTTTTTAACATGCTTTATAATATGTTACTGAGCTTTTAAAATGCAAGTTGGAACGTTACTCAGTGTGCTGATCAAAATGTCAGTTCGTCCGAAATGAAACATTTTGATTAGATCATCCTTAAAATAATTATTCTGGAGCTTTTTTTGCAAAGAATTGGGCAACACTTCCTCCTATGTGAAGCAAAACCAAATATYGAAACCCCAGAGTCTTTGCAAACTGTACATCTGTATCCATACAACTCCGACAGATACACAGCTATTCTTTTTCCTTTTTCCCCAGATAAAGAGGAATTTTATTTTAAATGCGGGTTTTTTAATGCCTGAGAAAATAGGGCGGTCACAGAGCCATGGCTTTAAACAAACTTTATTTGGGCGCTTGACTGACTGGCAATTGTGGGCAATCATTTTAGCTGTCACAAGGCCCAGAGAAATGTGGGAGAGCTCGTCCATGAAATGTTTATATTTCATAAACAAAATGATGTGCTTAACAGTCAGAGTGATGGGAGGGTTCCGGCTAATGCATTTTCCAATGTGTGAGGCAGATTATTAATGCGCTCCAGTAGCTGTTAATTTCAGTTTGCCGGAATGATTTATGGGGAGGTAAAGGAGAGAGACATAATCTAATTGAGATCAGAATCACTGTTCTAGTAGAGGAGCACCAGCATGGACCCCGGCCGCAGCAGAATGATTAATATCTAATAAGCAAATAATCCGTTAAATTATTATAAACATTACTTTTGACAACTCTTTTGTTGCCAGGGGAGAAAGCAAAACAAGCAAACATGATCAACAAAACCCCGGGTAAATTTTTCGGGTATTTCTCTTCCGTTACGCAAAGGTAAAGGTTGGATGCTGAGGAGAAAGAAMACACCGGGTTAGGAGGGAGCATATGCCCTGATCAATTGTAAGTCAGCAGGGGAAGCATTGATGCTGTAATATGAACAACAATTGAACGATCAGAAGAAAATCAATCTTGAAAAGGAAGAGGGAGACAGGGAAAACTCCCGTGCTGTCGGCGTGATCCACGGCTTGGTTCGCAGCCAGCGGCTCCCTGGTCATTACTGCCCTCGTTAGTATGTCCTGCCTGCGCCCCTGCCTGCGCTGCCCTTTGTCTTAGCGACGGGGGACGTGAGCACTCAGCGTTTCTTTATGGCACGCTTCCAAAAGGGGTTGATGACCGTGCTAATCTCGCTTCTCTCCAACGCCCTGCCGTAATTTTTGCATTTGTCAGGTTTTTTGCATTTAGTTTTCTTTACCCAGCAGGTGACTTGGATTTAGTCCTTTACCAGCCGCGCATGGGGAGCCAGCAAAAATTATTTTGGCTGTATGAAGGGTGTTGGTGGTGCGTATGTGGATATGTGCGGGTACACCTGCAAGCAGTTCAAAATCACATTAAAAAATAATTCAAGGAAGCCCARTGAATCTGACAGTGCAACACAAAGCTTTGGGCAAAATACTTCTCTCTTCAGTTTCTTTTCCAGAAGGGCTCTTTGCAGGAGTAAATATTGTAGGTAAACTGTGCACCTAGCCTTCCTTCAGTTCCCCTGCGCTGTAGAGTGTTAAAAGTGTATTTTGGATGAGTCAAAAACAAAGGTACTCTATTTTTCAGCAGATGAGAAAAGATCCATCAAAAGTCTTGTGGGATTGAACAGAATGTTTTTCTTGACCAAAAATTAAATATTTCATTCATTATCAGACTTTTTGTAATCAAATGAAGTATGTTTTAAAGAAATAAATGTTTCCAATTAAAAAAAATGTGAGCATGTTGAAAAATATTTTTCTGTGAGTTTGACATGGATTCAGGAAATATTTGGAATCAGGGAAAAATTTAGCCAAAGGGATCTTTGGTGGTCGTCCAGTCGAGCCCTGTGCTCAGAGAGGGGCTACCATCGAAGTCAGGCTGAGCTGCTTGGGCCTCATCCTGTCCAGTAGCCTCTCCATGGGTGGAGATCCCACAGCCTCTCTGGGCCCCTCTTCTTGTGTTTGACCCCAGCCATCGTGAAGCGTTTTCTCCTTATACCTAATAGGGATTGCCCTTGCTGCTACTCTTGTCTGTCGCCTCTCATCTGTTTACGGGGGGTCCCCAGAATCTGCTTTGGTCTAATGAAAGAAATTCCTCTCAGATATCTGTCTGACTCCAGTTTAGGAACTGCCCTGTCTGTGGGAGCCCTCASTGGGTTGCCTCCGCTTCCCCCTCTGCCTGGGGTTCGATTCCCAGTCCCTGTCCTAGACCAGGTTCCCCACCGATGTGGTGAGTCAACATAGCTTGGCTGCACTCCCCAACACTGCACCACCTTGCAGTAGGGCAGGGTCCAGCTCTCTGTTTTCACACTTAGAGAATTCTTCCGATTCCTGTAATTCAGGATGGACATTGATTTCAATAGGATTTGGCTTTATTTGGATATCTTTGCCTTTTCTGCTTCATCTTGCCCCGCCTTCCCATGGCCTTGGCAAAGAGAGCGTAGGTATGGAGAGCATGTGAACAGAGTTAGCAAGCCTGTGTCCAGGGTTGTGGGCTCTGCTCTCTGACACACAAGGCGAGCCCTGGGAGGAGCGGAGGAGGATGTAGCATGCGGGTAGTTGAAATCTGTGAAGTGTTTCCCCCTCTACCACATCAGGGGGCGGTTTTGAAAAATCAGATATCCCGTCCTGTCGAGTGCTTTCTGTGGAGTCCTTTAAAGTCCTTGTGCAACTCTGCTGGTTGCATCCAGATGAAATCATGCAGGGCTTTCCATGAGGGTTAGCAAGCCCAATATAGAAGCAAATACTGTTTGTGCCTAATACGGTCAGGAAAACTATTTATGAACAGTTTGTCTGTTGAAAGTATGGTCCTTGCAACACTGCCAAGATCAGGGAGTGCTAGGAGGCGATCATGCAACTGTCTAAGTGATGGCCACAGAAATTAAAACTTCTTTCAGGCTGGTAAAATTTGTCCACTGGAATCAAATAACCACTAGTGGAGCGGAGGTGTACCTCTCCTCAGTATAGGTAAGGGGGTGGCTGGAGCAATTTTACCTTGTACCCTAATGTTGTGCACCTGGGAGACTTTAAGAGATGAGCCTTGTGCTACTGTGAATTGTCATTGCTTCTCTACAGAAAAATGGCAGTTTAACCATCGCAGGACTTGTCCAATAGAGCCATGCATCCTACCCTAGTTTGGACTCCTGAGAGGAAGCAGTCTTACATCACTTGTTTGTTTGTTTAAATCATGCAAAAGCCCCAAAATAGGATCTGGAGTAAGATTAGTAAAGAACCTAAAACAATCAGTGAAAGAGCAAGTAGCATGATTCCAGTGCCAGAAAAAAGACCTAATCCCCAAATAAAGGATAACAACATAAGCACCAAAACTTTGGCTTTTGGCTCATACTTTTCTAAACAAAAGTCTGCTTTACATTAACCAGATGAATACATCCAAAGAATGAGCCGCAAGCTTTGAACTGGAGTGCAGGAATTTTGAGTTGATGTTATTAATCTCATTTGCAAGGAATTTCCTTTCCTTTGCTCATCCCCCCATTCTCACTGTTAATGATTATAAAATAATAATGATTATAATGATTATTAATGATTATAAAACCCATGCACAATCTTTCAGCTGGCTTGGAGAGACAAAACCACAGCATCTCTCATTTTCTTGCTCAAAGGGAAGCCTCTCTAAGATGAACCCACAAACAGAAGTTGGTTCAGCATCCATCAGATGCAGCAAGAAATCTGTTGACACAGCACCTCTGCTGTCTCTTCCCTGTGCCCCAAATCAAGTACCTCTGAAGAGGGGGACAGAAGGATTGAGAAGGGTCTTTCTTGACCTGGTTGTTTTTCTGTCCAGCTTCCTCTTCTTGACAGAAACCTTTCATGGCAAGGGAAGATAATTTCTTCTCATGTTCTTACTATCTGGCAAGCAGAATTAGGGCTGATTTTTTTAGGGCTGTGAGTCAAAGCAGAAGGGTAAGGACCCAGCTGCGTCCTTCCCCATTCTCCAACAAGACCCTGCAGCCTAACAGGTAATCCTATAATGGTGCTCTTTCCCAGAGGCTGACACCATAAGCATGGGGCTGGTGAGCAAGCAGCACCTTTTGTCATCAAACTGGGCTGATACAAAGTCCACCAAAGTCAATGGAGAGACTGGCTCTCCCCATTGTCTCGAGGTTTAAATTCTTTAATGAGCAACACTGTTAAACATGCAAAAATAACAACATAAATGGCAAAAACATACATATTTTCCCCCAAACAGCAGGGGCATTCAGCTGTAGTCAGGCACTGGAAAAGTTATTTAAAATCCTACCCCATTCTTTCTGGGTTAATTCAGCCTGTGACCCAGTGTGCTGCTCATCCTAATATTAACTCTGAGAAACTTTTCTTTTAACCATGTGGAGTCTCTGTTTATTATTCTGGCTGTTGCACTTGGCTCCGTTGGCTGTCCCACAGCCTCGCGCGATCCTGGCAGTTAGCAGCGGAGAGCACCCGTGTAAAGACCCAGTCACCCCTCCCCAGAGCCAAAGGGGTTTTGCAGGGTTCGTTCTGCTTCAGTTTTTAAACTCCTGCCTGAGCTGTACTGCAGGCTAAGGGCAATGGAGGGATTTCTCAGTCTGCTACAGAAATAGTAAACATATTGGAGAGAAGTCATTCTCGCAAAGCATTTTCCTCTGTTGTGGGTCACCAATGTGGTTCAGGCTGCTGCCAAAACTTAGCACTGCCCGATAACGGTGTGGTGCCCCGTGGCAAAGGAGTTGGGTGGTTTGGGCGGGGTGCTGTGTGAAGAGTGATCGGTGTTTGTAAAAACAAAACCAGAACAACAGGCAAGTACAAAACAAGCACCGCTGTTACTAGTTTCATATTTTCTAGTGTGTAAATTGTGAGGCTGGGTTACCCTCCCGGGTTACCTTCCCAGCCCTGCATTAGTCACCACAAAACTCAGCAGCATTGCATGTTCAGAGCCCCAGCTGGCTTGTGGGTGAGCCTTACTGAAGACAAGGGAATTGTAGACGTCTACGATTCGAATCTGGCCCTAAAGGTTTGGGTGCCATGAATCTTGGCACCACCTGCCATAAACCCCGTATAAGTGATGTTAAGCTAGAATTTTCCCTAATGAAATCATAATTCTCCTGTGCAAACCAGTGACATTAGCAAATGCTCTGATCACATCCTTGTGCACCTGGCCAGAACTGTCTGAACTGATGGAAAACGCTGCAGTCAGTTTAGTACTGAAAAGAGCTGATGGTAAGCACAGACAAAAGAGAGCAGACATCTTCCCCAACACTGCTAACGAATGCTGCCCTTGGAGGCAGCCTGCCTGCGGACAAGCTGGACAATGTCCCCTGGGCTCAAACCTAGCTGGGGTGAGCCACGAAGCGCAGACACTGATCCCAACCTCCTGCAAGATTTCCAGCGCTTTTCAGTCTACTGCATAAGGCTAAAAATCTTCAGGTGCTCCTCAGTCCTCCTTGGCAGGACTTCATCTTCTTCCCAACCCACCTCCAGAAATAGCTGCATGAAGAAGTTGTTTAAACAACCACCTGCTTCAGAGAACGCCAAAGCCTGGCCTCGATTCACTGCTATGTGTGACGTCCTTTGGGAGGATGCAGTCATCTTATCTTTCACGTTAAAAATCCTGGAATGAAAAGTTGCGTAGGAACAGGCTTGTATGTTAGGTAACTTGGGATCATTGGCTTTTCTTTGCCAACCCCTGAAACTCTCCCAGGTTTCATTTCCTAGGTGTAGGGTATTGGCCTTTGGTCCTGTGAAAGGTGCATTCTTCTCTTATCTTCCTTTCAATATTCCCGGCGGTGTATGTGACACCAGGAAAAAGAATGTGTGAAGTAATGGCACCCTTTAGTTACCAGACCTGGGAATGGAGGCCAGTTTATTTGCAGTGCAGAGCATTTAACTTTCTAACACGTTTACAGAGGCTGAGGAAAGCATGTTCAAAACATACACAAAGTATTAACACGTGACCCTCTAGGATGAATTCCTGATATGACGACACATGGAAATAATGTTTTAGCTTCAAGGGCATCAGCGAATTAAATGCTGTTTAATATTTGACCTGATATATTAAGGAAGACTCTGTCAATAAATTAATCTGTTGGTTGCGAAGCTAAGCTGTGTTGCATGGATTTATTTCGGCACATACACACAAACAATATTTAAACAGAAGCAATGCAAAGTATGCATTATTTTAGCTTAGTAGCCCAGAAATGAACCGCTCAACACAGCTTGGTTTAATAGTTGGGAAATGAGTATTTGTTCATGCTGTGCAGACAGCACAGCAGAGCCAATATTTCCAGCAAGGCCTCCGACTTGCATCCTCCTGTAAGCAGGGCTGGAAGAGAGGGTTTGAAGCATGCTTTCACATGCACACCTTTGAAAGCATTGCATTTAATCTCATTTCATCTACCTGCATCTATCTAAACCATAATACAATACCAGTTACCTATTGCAGTAGGTATTTTTACAGTTAATAGCTGATATTTGCCAAGTGCTTTGGAATCTGAGTCTGACCTTGTGTCTTGGTTTGGGATCAACATGGCGACATTGAACGTGGCGCTATTCTATGTTCAGCCAGCTATTTCTACTGCGCTTGCAAATAATTTCCTGAAGTTTTCTCCCTTTGTTTCTTGTGCATATATGTATGTAGGTATGCATACGTGAATGTAAATATCTTTGTTAGCATACAAACGCACGTGTGCGTAAGCACACACATATAGCTTCTGCTGTACATAAGATACATTTCATTATTTCTTTGCATATATGGGAAAATACATGTAAGAATAATGAAATGCAGTAATTAGTACTTATGTTTCTTCACAAAAGTACAGTACCTATATCGCATCTGGGTGGAATTTCAGTTATACCCAAGGATAGATTAACTGGCAAGTTGCTGAAAAGTCACTACGTTGCTTTTACAGGAGGCACCTGAGTGGTGCTGGGCAATGAAGCCTCTGTGCTGGGATCCAACCGGACTGCCCATGAGCACCTTTCTGGCCTGTGTGTCCAGTTCCTTCCTATGGAAACGGTGGTGCAGGGAGCGATGCTGCATCCCAGACCCTCACACCCTGGCCTGGAGTCCAGAGCTGGGCAGAGGGTTTTCAGCTGCGCTGAAGAATTGGGGAGGCTGTGGTTTACATCAAGACCTGGGTGTTCTTAAAAATATTTCCCTTAGCTCCTTAGATCCGGTAAAAGTAAAAGTTAAAAGAAGCTGATTTGCTTGTTTGCAGTCGCTCATTGTCTCTGAACAGAAGGGCACTTATTTAAGTCTCTGCAAGTTTGTTCTCACAGAAAGTCGCGTGTTTGAAACTCAGGTTGGCTAGAGGTTGGCACTCTTTCCCATTACCATTCCTCTGGTATGCCCCTAAATGCCCTCCTTGCAGGAAAGCAGAAGCAGCTAAGCAGATGCTGAACTCCAGTAGGATTTAGACGTAGGCATCAGTGTTTTTCTGAAACGAAACTTTGTTGGATTGGTGCCATGGGAATTCAGACCTATTTTAGGGGCAAAACTGGAGACAGATGCACAGATCTAACAATACCGTTTCTGATTTGGCCTGGGGAAAATACCTGTTCCTACGCTAAAGATCATGTGTGCCATAAAAGTCATTCTTGCAGTAAGATGCAAAACTCGTGGCTGTATGCATCAGCACATAGCATCGTTTTCAGACCATTAGGGTCTCTAAGAATGTTAGTGGAAGCTGGATTTGACCTTTAAAACCCAGAAATACAGTTTCTACAAGTATAATTCTTCTTATTCTTAAACTGTTCCCATTGTAAATTATGGGGCTAACAGCTGGCTTCCAATGAAGTCAACTATTAATTGTATGTTCACTACCCTGCCTTGCGTAAATCAATACGAGAAATGAGCAGTCTCCTACTATACAGCACAGACACAGACACTGACACTCTACATGGGGAAGTAATTTAAGGGTGGATGTCAGCTCGCTTGGAAAGGCTTCTTTATTGCAAACAAGACAATGAAAAAACCTTACTCTAGGGAAAGCTCCCCTTAGTCCCTGTAGGTGCCAACAGAAAAATCCTGTGGCTCTGGCAGCGAAACACAACTGGTGCCGTCATTCTTGCACAAGTATTGGTATCAAGATAAATTATTGTCTAAACAAGCTGACTTTGTTGCTAGAGGTGACACTATAGGTGATGTGCTATGTGACCAGATTATACCCTTGAATCAAGGGTGTAAATTTTCAAGGATTTTACATCTTGGGGTTTTTTTCCTCATTTGGACTCCCTTCATTATTCACATTACACTAGTGAAATTAGTGGGATTATTTCAGTTTTCACCCCATGTGCCTCAAATCAGGATGTAACACACTTTGTGCCTGAATATGTACTAGAAAACTGAGAGAATTGTCTGGTTGTCTGGTAGAGCTTGCAAGTCGAAATCACTGACCCTGCCGCCAGCTGTCTTACCAAAGAGCCGAGCATCCATTCCTGGGTTGCTAGTGTGCTGTAGTTATTTCTCATCTGCACTAGCAATGAAAGAACTATCTGTTAATTGAATGGCAAAAACTATATTTCAGGCTTTTTTCCTGAATGAGCAAAAACCAGAAGTCACGATTCTGGTTGTGTTCGTTTGGCTCTTCAGTGGGAGTGTTGCCTGGAGCGAGGGGACCCTGGCTGTCAGACCCCTAACCTGTTCCTGTCCTGCTCCAGGGCCCAGCAGTGGGACTTGCTGCCCTGCCCTGCCCTCAGGGACATATGGCAATCTCACAAGCTGACCCCCTGTTTTCTCAAAATTTAATTCACAGCCCCCACGTAAAACCTTGGAGAGTTAATGCTCAGGAGTCAACAGTTATTTCCGTCAGCTGGGATCTGCCCAATCCACTTTGTCAGTTCAAGGAGAAAGAAAATATGAGAAAACTATCAAGTTTTAAGTGAAGCATTGTGAAGTAGTGGAGCATAACTGCACAAACCTTGTTTTCAGCAGTAGATTGGATTATCTGTATATTGTACCATAAATGGGTTAGGAGTACAAGCAGGAGATGCCCTGATCTTTTATCTTTCTTTCTCTGCCTTTTTTTTTTTTGGTGGAATTCATGTGTCAGGAAATCTTTGACAAACATTATTTCCATACTTAAATTGAGCAATGAATTGAAACTGGCAAAGGAAAAGGGGAAAGGAATATATTCTATAGCTGTGTCTTTTAAATTGCTTTATCTATTAATAGTTTTGTCCCATGCTAAATGCAATTTCAACAATACAGAAAGCACAGACTGAAAAACTGAGCTCTAATTAAATCAGTAACGTTTCATTATTTCATGTGAACAATGCCAGTCTAAAGTGATCCTTCCACAGAAAAATTAAATCAAGCTCCATGTGAAAGTCTGCCATTTCAAATGTATTTCACATCCAGTGTTCGTAACAGGTTTGGGTTGCACAGAAGAGGACCATTAGGTGTGAGAAGCACCCCAGAAACAGTGTTCCCAGCTCCCCTTCTCACCGGCATCCACCATGGAGCTCGGGAGCTCCTCGGGCTTTGAAACGCAGTACCAAAATAACCAAGTCTCATGGACTCAAGAGTGATTCCCCTGTAAGAGATGTAATTACAGCCTCTGCTAAGTTAATGAATAGGTTTCTTTGGATGTTTAGTTAGTGTGGAACGTATTTAAAAGCTGCTCACTTATTGTGAAATTCAGCTGCAGGCGTGTGTGCTCAGGGAGTGGGTACCATACTCCAATGTGCTTTAATGACTGTACTGCTGGAGAGACTGGGCGTGAGGCAGGGGCTGGTGTGTCATCTGCAAACGTGTTTCCCCCTCTAATCCATAGTGTTTAGCTTACAGCATCCAAACCTACTGTCAAGCTGCAGGGGGCCCCATACCTCAAGCTCTGTTGCAGTTTGCAAAGACAAACCATCCCATGAGCTGTGACCTGCAGGTGTCCCCCATAAGTGTCAGACACCTTGCTGGTGGGTCAGAGAAGACCTTTCAGGAGTGTGGCCCAGCTGCTGAGCACTGGTAGCCCCAGCTGGTGCCAGGCTCTTGGGATGGGCCGGTCACAGGTTCACAGTGCCCAGGGCAGAGGGATATACAACACCTAGTGCCCTGCGTGGTTCTCAAGCTCTCATTCCAGTCAGGATCTCCTGTGTCATTAATGTCATGTTGCATACAGGATGACATAATCATCCTCATCTGACACAACCTCTCTGTGTGCTCTTACAATGTGTTCTTTTTCATTGCTGTTCTATACAATCCTAGAGTGACGTGGAATAACGTTTCCCATTGCTTCAGGTAACTTTAATTTCAGATCACGTCCCCCGCATGGCATCCTACCACTCATATAGTGACCAGTGGCCGGTACAGACATCTACTCCTGACAAGGCTACGTGGCAGCTGTGCCAAGTAATCCCTCCAAGGAGCCCAGCAATGGCCCTGTAAAGGCTGCCACCTTTTCCACGGCAGCTGCCATCTTTGCAACTGGCCCGTACCCACCTGCCTTTCAACCTTGAAGGGGGGACTTTGTCCCAGTAAGCTGACATCATTTTTGACAGTGGCTTCAGAGGTTTGTAGTAGCTGGCAGGGGAGGGGAGGGAGATCTTGCTGTGGGAGGGTTCTGCCAATCCTGCTGCACTCTTACACAGGGCACATTTGCTTTTAAACTGGATCAGAACAATTTGTGTTCTTTAGTACCTTTCATCCAAAGATTGGAACTGCCTATGCCCGCTGCATTTAATCCTTTTTGTTATTAGTGAGGAAATGGAGCTGTGGTGGTGAAACGGGTTGGCCAGGATGGCAGAGCTAGCAGCCCCGCAGCTGCCCTGCTTCTCACTCTGCCATTAATGGAGGGCACGCACACAAACGCCAGGCAAGGGGAAAACCTACGGTGAAAACCAGAGAGGTACATTAACAAACTTCAGTGGTCTGGTCCCAAAGTCACCCAAGCACACTTGCCTTGCTAATCCGCAATTTGTGATTCTGAAGAAAAAGACGACGACGATGGCAAAGAAGGGGGAGTTCACAATTCACAAACCAATTTGTGTTGTTTCTGCAACACTGCAAAAGTGTGATCCATGAATATGCTAATGAAATTGCAATGAGGGTTTTGGCACCATTTCATCACCTCAACTAGATTAGGGAGCAATCACACTATGGGTTTACATGTCTTTGGGAACTGCTGGGGAAGGAGAGAAAAATAGATCTGCAATATTTATAATTCAACAAAAATTGCACTGCCTCTACCATAAAATAACAATAATGACTGTGAATTGATAAGAAATGGCTTCTGGATCAGCCAAAGGGCTTGCTGTTAAGACCACGTTCCATGCCGCTACACTGGTACAAAGGTCTCCTCCCACAGAGGAGAAGTCTGTACCCAGAGGTGCATGGTGCTGTACCCACATGTTGAGTCCCATCCTAGAGCAAGCGAGCAAGAAGTGCACCTGCAGGAGTGCAGAGAGAGCAGGACCACGGGATGGTACAGCTCTGCTCATCTTTCTCTTGGATAAGGGAGGAGCAAAACAGCAACCGAGGGAAGGTTTGTATCCCCTTCAGCTGGGGCAGGAGAGAAGCAGCCAGCCAGGGATGGGGAATAAGATCCAGTGGAGTGTTTTGGACATTGCCTTCTCAAGAAGTTTTTAGGTTAGACTTCTACTGCCCCTGATTTGCGTAGGACAGTACAAGATCTCTGGATTGGGAGAGATCTGGGAAGTTGGCCACCGTGCTTGTTTTAGGAAAGAAAATATAGTGATAAACAAAAATTACTAATCTCACAGTCCAGTTTTGTACATGGCATGTCCCAAAAGAGAAGCACACACACATTTTAAGTCCTTTCAGGAGATGAAAGCTATGAGTTTCAAGAAAATAGTCATCTCTCGATAAATGGTCTACATGGAGGAGTACAACTTCTGCCCTGTTATTACTCAGCCTCTTTTGGATCCTGTGTGATGCATTCATATAAAAAAAAAAGTAGACAAAGATTAGGCTTCAGTATTTGTATTTGGGTTCCACAATTAAATCCAGAAATAAACACTGCAGATACTGTAATATAGCTGTGACACATCGCACCCACACGTAATGTCTGTCTAGCAACTGAAGTAGTAATAATCCTATGGTTGACCTTGGTAGGAGCAAGAGGAGTCTCAGAAGGAAGGGTATAGAAATAAACCCGCAGATCAGATCCTCCTCATTTGCTCCCATGAATAGTCCCACTGTGCTGAAATCTTTCCTTGTGCCAATTCAGGTGAAATGGGAAATGCAAAAGTCACATTTCCCACAGCAACCTTCTGGAGTTTTATGCTAGCCTCTACTCAGCCCCTCTTCTTGCTCTTTTATGGGCAGTCATAAACTCTCAGTGGAGTTGATCCTATAATTGGCTTAACTCTTTTATTTCTGTGGCATGCATGAGCCAGGTAAGAAAGACTTGGACTTTGGGCCACCTTTTTAAATCTTAGTGCCTGCAGCTGTCGCCGTGATTAGAGAATGTGCAGAATGGGATGGCACTGATTTATACCAAATGAGGATTTTGTCCCAGAGACTTCTGCAGTGACATTTTCAGAAGTGATGGCTAGTTTAAAAGAAACTTCAGAAATGGGGAGGCACAGAACACATGGCCACTCATGGAAATTTGCATCTACTTTTTAAGGTTATCTATGCGCTGATTTGTTCAGGGTTTTACACGTACAGCCTAGCGCTATAAAAACAAATGGCATTGCATCGAACATGCTGATGTCATATGGGAAGAGGGGAAAGAAATTCCTTGAAACTGATATAGAAGAAGATATCAATGGGCGCAAAGGGTTGTAAGGTAGCATAATTCATTCTGAGAGTCATTTACCTGTTTGATACCTGGTAGGTATCTGGGACATCTAATAGTATCACCCTTGCTGGTTTATTTACTAACCATCATAGTTATTCTTTTCATTACCTCCACAGTGTAATGGTTATTTTATGAAGACTCATTAAATTTAATGAGACACCACCAGATTTTATTGCCTTCTAATAAAATGGGTAGGGGGAGCTGTTTTCTTTCTGATTCATGCAGCTCCAGAGTACCTTAAATAGTCAGGTATTCGGCTGGGTTATGAGCAGGGCCCCTGACATTCTTTCTGGTGGCCTCCTTAGGGAATGTCAGCGATTAACAGCTATTCAAATAAAGATGCATACAGGGATATGCCTAGATAGGTAAAGGTTTATTTTACATACAWGTATATATATTTTTATATATATATATACACACACACACACTAGACCTCGACATTTTTCTTCCAATGGAAGACACAGTTCTGCCAGAATTAGAAAGATATTGTGAGAGTATCTGGTCAGGAGTTTGTCAGTCCCAGAGAGAAGACACTTGCCAAGGTCCTCAGTGGGTGAGGTGACAGAGCAAGGGTACTTTCTCCTAGCAGAGAATCAGGTTCACAGCTGCTCGGCTTATTAATTTATTTATTGCACAATTGTCCATTACAAGTATTAATTTTATCAAATTTTTTTAAAGTATGGGAGTTAGTGAGATTTGTACTTGTACAGTGAAGAAAATGCTTAAAACCAAGAGAGAAACCAAGCAACAGTCATCTTTAAGTACCTCCTCAGAACATGAGCAAGAAGATGGTCCATAGAGCTCCTCTTCCAGAGGGCCATTGCCTAGGAACATCATATCACTAAAAAAATAAATACTGAAGTAAGCTTCTTGATAAGCTAAGGTAACTGGGGAGGGAAAGTCCAGCAAAGGTGCAGCCTGTGGCTTGTGTCTGAATCACCTGCACTATAGGGAAAGTAGAAAGTGGGGCAAGTGCTTATTTGAATTAGTCCTGAAGGAAGTATTGGGGAAGAAGGTGGCTGGCCCAGTCAGAAGCTCACCCTGCTCTGCAAAGGGTCTGCACACAGACAGCTGCAGGCTGTGCGGGCAGTCTCAGGGTGAGATCCAATGGGTGGTGGTGGGAGGAGAGTCCAAGGAAACAGCGATGTAGCATGCAGTGGTAGCAGGAGGCCAGTAGCCTGTACCAAGAATAATACTGTTTTAATAAAGCGATACATTTAAAAATACAGGGCAAAACCCAAAAATGCTACAAGAGCAATTCTCTCTCCTATTGATGTTTTATGCTGTGGTCTGGAAGCAGCGAGTGTCTGAAATCACTGTATCGAGACCAAAAAAAAAGAAATAAATAGCTTTGAACTTGGTGATTGTGTTGTAACTTCAGCAGCAGAACAACCAAATTTAGGAAGTAAAGGCTCTCTGAAAAATGTGCAGTGATGCAGCCTCACTGACTCCCAA
The DNA here is from genome assembly GCA_035582835.1 of Phoebastria nigripes. Lineage (NCBI taxonomy): Eukaryota > Metazoa > Chordata > Aves > Procellariiformes > Diomedeidae > Phoebastria > Phoebastria nigripes. The sequence continues at coordinate 470,328 of JAYKAV010002893.1, read as the reverse complement.
GTGAACAGCCCAAGCAAATGAAACTCTTCAATATAAAACTGGTTGAATTATTCATTATAAATAAATTATCCAATAAATGTAGCCCTTTCACTGATCATAAATAGCCAACAACCCAATTCTGATTTCAGTAGATGTATGTGAAGAAGGGGCTGTTTTCAGGCTGTTCCTTTTGTGGGTACCTCACTAGGTATTATTGTGCCATTCACGCTCCCTGCTGTTAAGCTGAAAATAACGTTAGCAACTGGGTGCTGCGAACCGGGAATTCACGTTTTCCGTTGTTCTGTCTGGCACATAAACTCTTCAGCTCCCTCTTCTTCACTTCTTTCCCCCCGGTGACTTGCCTGGCACGCTGACACCTTGCTGTGTCTCTGTATCTCTCAGCCCTGGGATGGCTCGCCTGTCCCAGTGACTCCAGTCGCGCTCCTGTGGCAAGTCAGAGTGGGAGATTTAGAGCATGTCCAACCCTGGCGGTCTTGGGCAATTTTTCTGGGGGACTGGTAGTATTGGGAATGTAGGTCAGACCATTATCCCTGCCTGTCAGTGATTCATCCAATACCCATAGTCTAATAATCAATACGAACCCTTATTTCTAGCTTGATGTTATGGCATGATTTTAAAAATGGATGTTGAACTGGTTAGGCATTTTCCTTGCAAAACAGATTTTTGCTGAGAAAAAATCTATCTGTCAAACCACATCTTTCCCCTAGAAACCATAATTTGGATTAAGTTCTCCCCTAGAAAGTTTCTCTGAAGGAGATTGGAATTACACATCCAATTCGGGAAGAGATGAGGGATAAGAGTCGTGTTTAGCTAGAGGCCCAGCAGTGAGGGTATTTAGCTAAAAAGAAGGGACATCTGGCCTCTCTGCTCAGCTCTGATGTAGTTACTGACTCAAAGCTGAACAGCTCCATCCAGAGAGAAGTCCACACCAGAGCAACCTGCAGCCCAGAGGCACGGGGTTTGCTTGGGAGGAAGGACACATAGGTAGATTATCCCTTCTGCTTTTCCTCAGAAGGGATAATCAGGCTTCAAACCGGGTCTCTCATTTCCATGGTCTCTCCTATCCGGATTTTTTTTGTAAATAAACTCTTCAAAAAAATTTGGATTTGCCCCAGTGCAGAGTGCAAAGTATTATGAAAGCTCAGTAACACTTGCCAGATCGGAAACTACCTTCCCACTTGGTTCGGTGCTCCTAAGTACAGTACTGTGATATTTTTCATGTGGCTCTGTGAATTGGCATCTGAATATCTGAACATATCTGAATATCATTCCTGGGCAAGTGCCTCGCCGTCCACAAGTTCTGGTGGCTCCGATGATCACGCCTCCACCGTGCATGTTTGGACATTGAGGCCGGTGTTCCTCAAAGTGGAGCAGAGTAACCCCGGGCTGTCTGTGGGGGGACAGGAAAAAGAGTAACGGGAGACCCAGGTGCCCAACCTCACAAACGAAAAAAGAATTAAAATGGACCAAGCACTCCATTTGTGCCTTACTGGTGTGAAGCCAGAGGAGCTCCTGTAACTCGATTTGTGGAACTGACAGCAAGATTTCTTCCCTGATATATACCCTATATCCTTATCATAAAGGGAGCAGTTAAGAGGTATATAAAAAAACCTGTCCATCCTCATTAGAGTAAAGTTGAGTATAGTCTATTCTTGCTTTAATGCAGTGATCTAATTAACCTTTAGCCAGAATTAAAATGACCTTGAATTGGCCTTGTGACCTCCAACGCTTAACGTTGTTAACTTTAAACAAGCTTTTTGGGGTGGTCAGGAGCAGCATCTGTTAAAATGGGCAAAAGGTCGAATCCATTTACTTAAATACACCTACTGCATACATTGCCGGTGGATGTGCTGCCTACGTTTTTAAAGGGGTTAGAAGATGCAGCTTTGAAGATAAAGGGCAGCCTATCTGTGAGAAACCGTGTGAGGAGGATGAAAAACTGTTCTGATGATGTGTTTTCACCATCTCGTTATACTTTCTCAGCAGTAAGCCTCTTCGGGTTTTCATTTCAAGTTCTGCTATGTGCAAAATATCACAGTGTGCAAAATAATGCCGCTTGGTGGGCTCTGCACCTGGTGTTACCGTTTTCAGAGGAAGGCGTGAGGCCGGTGGCTGCTCTCACGGCTGCTCACCCAGGGGCAGGAGATGCCCGTTGTAGCAGCAGTGTCACGTTTTGGGCTGAGCTTTATGTTCCACTGGGGTCCGGGAAATACATGCTCGCGTGTAAAAAGAAGTAGATGCCCAGTTGAATTCCTGGATCACAAGGTCACTGATGGAAATTACTTAAAAAAATACACTGTCAGGGCAAAGAATTTCAAAGGCAACATATAAGACTTTAGATGAAAACAAACTGTTCAGACGTCTCCTCGGATTGATATTAAGGCGCTGGGATGTTCTGTACAGAACTTGTTTTTGCTCTTAACGTCTGCACGTCCGGCTGCTGCCCTGCCTGTGGCATGCGTGGGTGCATAGCCCGCAGCAGCGGTGCTGCTGCTCTCCCAGCCCCTCGCACGGCGGAGGCTCAGCTCTCCGCGCTGCCCGCAGCCGAGCTGCCCTCCTTCACAAACCCTCCGACCGCAGCGGTTCTGGCTGGGCGCCGCCTCGGCGAGCCCGCCCGTGGGTGCCCCGCCGCGCCCGTGGGTGCCCCGCCGCCTCCGGGCACCGGGCGTGCGGCCATGGCGGGGGGCGTTGTTATCATCACCACGAGCGATATTATTGTCGTTAAACGTTGTCTGTATTGCTGTTGCCGTCCCGGTTCCCGAAGCGTTTTTCGAGGCTGCTCCTTCCTTCTGCGCAAAGTCGGACCTTAAATGCCGGCTATTTGTAGTACATTAACATAGTATATTAACATTTGTAATGTGGCGATTATTTTACATAATCGATACCATCAAGTTCCTTTTCTTGGGGACCCTCGTGTTTATTTACATTTATTCCGCACACGTCAGTTTCCATCAGGAGCAAAACCGATTTTCTTGTCCTACCTCTGCTCTCGGGATAACCTTAATTCACCGTAAATCTATTTGCGCTCCCGCCGTAGTGAGCCCGCTCTGATGATGCCACCGTGGTGGGGGAGCACCCCGGCTCCCCCGCTGTGAAACCGGCCTTAGCGCAGCGGGTGGGAGAGAACAGGGCGGCTATGATATTAATTGTTGTTATTATTATTTATTATTATTTATTTTGCGGCAGTTTCTGTTTATGGCGTGATGCATTTGAGCCCAAACACATTAGGTGCATTATTCATTGGGTACATTTGTCAGAACATGCATGTGTATAAAGAACTAATGATCCATATTAAATTAATGACGCTATAAAAAAGAAAAATACCCCATACATGCAGTTTATGACGGCAACTCCCGACTTTGATAAACCATAGAAAAGACCTAATCAGATGAAGCATTGGACTGTTCCGTCTCCAAAATTACATTTCTCGAAATGTGCTTGTACACAATGTTGGTTTTATTAAAACAAATTAATTCAGTCATTAAGGAATCATACGGCAAGTGTCTCATAAGTCAGGACCTCCAGTGTAACAAATTGATTAAATGACTGTGTAATAGTCTCTTTAAACAAATCTAGTGTAACAAGTTAATAGATCTGCTCAATTACCATGCTGGGGTGATGAGGATGTGGGCAACTCTCTCATTAAATCCGGGATAGCGTTGCGGGGGGGGGGGGGAAGGTGCTGCGCGGAGGTGCGTGTCGGTGGGGCAGGGCTGGGCTCCCGCAGCCCCCTCGGGGAAGGGGCCGGGGCCGGGGCCGGGCGGGGATGGCTCCGGGCCCCGGGCGGGGCCGCCCCGCGATCGCGCCGGCGGGCTCCTCCTGACACCCCAGCGCCGGGGGCGCGGGAGGAAAATCTATTACCCCGCTGCCATTTTGTTAAGTGTTTGCTCCCCGTTGTGACCCTGCCACTTTATCTGTTGATTTTTATTTTCTGAGTGCATGTTGCCCATATGTTACTCTAATAGTTGCTATAATTCTTGAGCAATAGGGCTTGTATTTTACTGAGCTGAATTAAAAAGAATGCACTTTAATAAAAAACCCGAGCAATACACTAATGGCTTGACATTGATGTATTTGCATAAAGATGAATTATATGGGCTCGCTTGACACGACTTTTAATAAATGATCGAGGACGTTATTACGGGGATGCACTCGGGTATGCTGCAGCGGGTTACTGTCGTAGGGCCAGCGCCAGGCGCTCTCCGCAGCCCGCCGGCCCCGGAGTCCAGCGCGGGCGCCGACCGGCCGGTGCCTGCCTCCGCCGAGCGCCTCCCGCAGCCCCGGGCCGCTGGGCAGGGGTTAAACCCCCGGGGGATGCGGAGCGGTGCGGTGCTGCCTGCCCGCGTCGTTGAGGTGTAAATAACTTTGTTCTTATCAATCACGTTTGCTAGAGCGCGGAGCCGCTGCCGGGCGCCCGGCGGGTGCGGTGCGGATGCGGTGCGGATGCGGTGCGGGGTGCCCGCCGCTCCCTGCGGCAGCGCCGCCGCCCGCCTCCCGCTCCCCGGCAGATGTTTGCGTCCCTCCCGGAGACTTGTAACCGCTGTTCGAGACAGCTGGTAAACGCTGCCAGAAACATGTATCTGGAAAATACCTATCGGTGCAGAAGGTAAACGCGGAGCTGCAATTAGGAGGGAGCAGTTCATCTTACTTTTTAATTTGCGTGCAGCGACGCCGGCTCTGACCGCGGGATCGCTCTGCAAGGCGCCTGTCTCTCTCTCCCAACGGCCTCCATACGGGAAGGGAGCTCGGGGGAGCCGGGCCGGGGGCGAAAGCCCACCACCCGCATTTTAAACCCCGGGTTCTCTGGGGTGCGGGACGACTCGTGCCCCGAGGGAGCGGGTACCGAAAGCAAAGCCCCGGGGCGGCTGGCACGGATATAACGAAAGTCTTGCATGAAACGACATCACGGCGGCAAACAGCGGGAGAGCGGGGGCGAAAACAGCGTGTGCTTGATATGGGAAGCGTTACAAATTAATATCACTGAGAAGTGATGAACGATAACGGGCTTTCAGGAGCTCATAAAAGGCCAACACGCGTGAGGGGAAGGGTGGGAGAGGTCAGCACTCGCTGAAATGGTCGGGCTGTCCCGACGTGGCTGTCGGTCTGGGCATCCCTCTGGTAGGGGTACAGACATTGCCTCGCCTGCTGCCTACGCTGGGGGCTCTGGGTGGGAGTTGCTGCCGGGATGAAAGAGCCCGAAGGCCTCGGGGTTGTGACAGCGCTGGTGTAGGGCCTGTCGGGGGCCGGGTGACAGTGGCGTACGGACTGGGACCCCCCCTCCGCGCCGGATATACCCCGAGGAGAGCGGCTACTTCGTTACCCCGCGGGGGGAGAGCCCTTCCTTCCTCCCCCGCGGCCGCTCCTGCCCGCCGGCCGGCCACGGGCTTCCCCTTGTAACCCGCGTCCCCCGGGGCGAAGCCCGGGCTGCCGGCCGCCGGGCCCTGTGGCACGGCGGTGCGGATCCTGCCCGCGTCCATATGTCCCGCATCCATATGCATGTCTCCCGCGGCCAGCAGCTGCCGGGCGCGAGCGGGGTACGGGCCCCCGGCCCCCTTTTCCCTTCCCGTGCCTCCCCTCCCTCCCTCCCTCCCGGAAGCCCCCCGGTGCCGATGGCTGTTACAGGGCGCGGAGCGGGGTCCTGCGCCTGGTGCGTTTCTGCGGGCAAAAAAAGTTTCCTCCGCCCGCGGTGATGCTCGTTGGGGCTGGAGAGGGACCGCAGCGGGTTCCCATTGCGAAGTAGCTCGGCGAAGCAGCGGCGTTGGAAAAGCAGGGGGGATGCTTTCGGCACCCTGGTATTGCACAGCCAGGAATTTCTCCCGCGGTATCTCCTGCGCCCCAGAAAAGGCACGTGGCAGGGACCGAGGCAGGGTAAACCCAGAAACAGCCGCCTTTATTTCCCCTGAGCCGGGAAATTCCGCACACGCACGCGGAAGGGAGCGGGGTTTAAACCCAGGGGCTCTATTACAGAAAGAAAGGAAACCCAAAAGCTGTTTGCGAAGAGAGTTGTCGGGACCAGCCCGCGGTGGTCTCTCACCGTTTAGCCAAGGACCGCCCGCCTCGCTACGCGGCCGCGCAGCCGGCGCCCGCCGCTCCCCACTCGGGTGCTCGGCCGCTTACTCCCCGCGGAGATTTTGGGCCGGGCCCGAGTGCAGGGCGGCTGTCGGGGAGCGGCTCTGCTGGCCCGCCTGTCCCTATAGATATGTTTGTGCAGTACTTTTTTAATGTCGTTATCCGTGAGTTTATACCGTCACGCAACAAACTCCTGCGTGTTCGAAGGATTGAACGGAAACTGCGGCTGATCTCGGCCCGGCCCCACGCACGGGGGGAGCTTCACGTCCCGTGAAGCCCGCTGACATTTTGTCTCCTAATTGTTCGCCGCGATGCCCATGGCAGCGATCCCGAGGTTAGTTATTGGATCTCCTGCTAAAAAGTCCTCTCCTGGACGAGAGGGAGGCTGCGCCTCTCCGCCGAGCCGGATTTGGTTTCCAAAACCTGCCCCGAAAAGGGGGGGCAGTGAGCTCATGTGAATAACCTGCTCTTTTCCCCAGCGCCCCAGACAAAACCAGCCTAACCAAGCGATCAGAGCTGGGCTTTTTTCCCTGCCATTCCACTTGGTCGGTGCCAACTTCAACTGGTGGCCAGCTGGGTCTCTGTGCAGAAGTAAATTAACTGGAAAGCCTCAGTCGGTGCTGCAGTCAACTGGAAAAGGGGACGGGTGCGCTGGGGCGGGCGGTGCTCACGGCAGCCCGGGGGCACACGGGAGGGCGCAGGCCGGGGCCAGGCTCTGCCCGCCGAGGCCGGGAGGGCGCTGACACCCGCCGGGCGGCGGGGAGCGGGTGCTCTCCGGGCCGGGCGCCGGGAGCGGTGGCGGCGGAGCGGCCGCCGGCGGAAGGCTCTGCGAGTGTGCTGGCGGCCCCAGCCTGGCGGGGACCCCCGGCCGCCGCGGCTCGGCCGGGCTCCGCTGCCGCCGGCCGGGCTCAAGCCGGCAGCGGCCGGTCCCCGCCCCGGCGGTCCGGGCCCCGCGGTATTTTCATTTCTTTCCTATGGCCCCGCAAAACCCGCGGGGGAAATCGTAACGGCGAGAGCCGGCAGGGTCGAGTCGGCACTCTGGAACCCGCCCGGTCTTTCCCTTCCTGCCTTTACAACGCGTCGGGAAAGATTTGGGGGGGTCGGTGGGCGATGGGCAGCCCCCAGCATCCCGGCCCGGGAGAGCCCGGGCAGCCGCGCCGAGGCAACCACACAGCGCCGGGGCTCGCTCCCTCCTCCCCGGCCCCGGCATTGTCTAAGCCGAAAGCGCAATAAAACCCTGCTCCACTTTTTTTTTTTTTTTTTTTATGACCTATATTTTTTTGATTTTTAATTATTCAAGAAGTCTCAGTCTTTTTTTTTTTCTTTTTTTTTTTTTTTTTTTTCCCCCCCTTCCCCCGTGTAGAAAATGATTCACAAATTTACGGAAGAATACTAATTTTTTTTTTTTCTCCAGAATAGCTGGCCCTTTTCTCTCTCATGTCAGCGCTTCTGTTTGCTCTGCTGCAGCCGTAAAAAAAAGCGATTGTTTCTGGCCTGTTTAGATATGGAAATTATCGCCTCTAGATAATGAGTTTCAACTTAAACTAGTTGTTTCGGTATTGGGTCTAACTATTTACTCTAGACCCTTAGCCGAGCTCTTATTTTATTCGCCGTTTTCTTCTCGGAAAGCAGTTTCTTTCCCATAATAATGGTAACACTCTGCCCTCGATAACAGCTTGCGTTGCCCGCTGCTTAAAAAGTTAATACAGCTCCGGGGGCCGGGTGGAAACTCTGCCTGCGCGCTCACGGAGGGAGCCGCCAGCCCTGTCCCCAAACAAGCCGCCGCTTATTTTATTTGTATCCTTCTTCAACCCCCACAACAAAGTGGACAACTTCCACCTTTAAAAAAAAAAACAACAACCCAGCAACAAAAAACCTACTACCGAGATTGAACAAAAGAACCTGAAAATTATCTCTTCTTCTTTTTTTTTTTTTTTTTTAACTCCTGTACCGTGGTTTCATTATTTAATCTCTGATGAGATCAGATTATCTGTACCCTTTAGTGAAGGCAGCAGACGTCTTTAAACTGGTTTAATTGATTTATCGTTTTTTTTAAACAGAAAGTGCATTACATTTAACTGGTCTTGCAAAGGGCTTTTCTTCTCTTTACAAACCGAATTATTTTTAATATAAATTAATAAAGGTTAAGATGCTATATCACGATATATCATCGTTATTAGCTTAAAAAAAAGAAAACAATTTACATTCTATAGTATTCCGTATGATACAAAAGAAAACACACTTTTAATTCAATTACAGCAACTAAATGAATTTTATATTTTGACTGAAAGTGGTTGTGACAATTCCCACCAGCTACTTTTTCAACACGCGGTTGATTGGAAACGGTGTAAGTGAAAGCAAACTCTGTCCCTTCGCCCTCTCCCCCCTCCCTCTGCACGACGACCGCAACAGAAAGTGTTTCAAAAATACTAATAAATAGCACGCGGGGCCGCTGCAGTTTCGGCCCGAGGGAGGGGCCGGTGGCAGCCACGGCGGCTTTTTCGTCGGCGGCCCCGCTGCCGCCCGTCTCGGGGCTCCGGGGGTGCCCCCGGTGCCGCCCGGCGGGGGGGAGC
>JAYKAV010002893.1:432586-457634 GCA_035582835.1 Phoebastria nigripes | reverse complement strand
TTTTTCTTTTTCTTTTTCTTTTTCTTTTTCTTTTTCTTTTTTTCTCTCGTTTCCTTTTCCTTTCTCTTTTTCTCTTTTTCCTTTTCTTCCTCCTTTTCTTTTTCCTTTCCCCCTCTCATTTTATTCTTCGCTCTCTTTTTCTCTCTTTTTTTCCTTTCTCTCTCTTTTTTTCTTTCTCGATCTAGTCATATCCCCCCCTCCCTCTTTTCTGTTTCTTCCTTCCTTCTTCCTTTCTTTCTTCCTTCCTTTCTTTCTTCTTTCTTTCCTCCTTTCTTTCCTTCTTTCTTTCTCCCTTCTTCCTTTCTCTCTCTTCCTCCCTCTGTCTCTGTGCCCCCGGAACGACTCCGGGGAGCAGAGCCGCTCGAGTCCCGGCCGGGCCTGCCCCGGCGCCTCCCCCGTGCGGCCGCAGCAAGCCAGCGGCGGGCGGCGCGGCCCGGCCCGACCCGATCCTCCCCGCACGCTTCTGAACCCGCGTGGGTGCTCTCTGTACCCGCTGCACGTCGGAACCGCGTGTTCGTCCCGCCGGGCCCCCGGCCCCCCCTGCCCGGCCACTGGCCGATGTTGTACACCCGAGGCCCGCGGTAACGAGCCCCCTCGACACTTGTCCCCAGCGTCCCCGGCTGCTCGCCGGTCTTCCCGTCGCCTGGGGCTGGAAGGGAAAAAATCCCCTGTGGCCCCTAAAGAGCGTCCCACGGAGAGAAGAGCGGTGCAAAATCACCCTAAACAATTTTTACCCTGTGCTGTCTGTGCCCGAGTGCGTGTGCCTGTGGGGAACTCTATTTCCTCGAGCGAGGAAAAAGAGGCTGGTGTGGAATTTCGATTTTTTTGTTTTCTTTTGTAATTCCGGATCTTAGATAAAGCGGAAGCATGTTGATCCTCGACCTGCGACGGTGTTTCCTTCTATTTCTAAATAACCCCTGTTGCTCGGAATTGTTTTAGATTAATTTACAAAGCCGCGAAAAAAATACACTTGGAGAAAGGGCGCGTAGAGCAGGATCTTGCCTCGCCGTAACTTTTGCACAGCCACACAAACTGCGCCTCCGAGAAGCTCGCGCTTAAGTCTCCGGGTTTGATTTTTTTTTTTTTTTTCGTCCTTGGGTCACTTCTCCAATATTCTAAAAGTAAAACCAAAAAAGTCCTTTCCTGTCGGTTTCAGTGGAGCCAGCGAGCGCTCGGCCGCGGCAGCCCCGCACGGCCGGCCCCGCAGCCCCGGGCGCGCCGGGGCTCGGCTCAGGCAGCGGGCGTGAGGAGGGGGGACCCTACCTCTGAAAGTGATCGATTTGCATTTTAATTGAGGGCAGAAAAATTAAACCGGGTTTGGAAGCGTAGAGGCAGGCACGGGGCGGCCCCGCTGTGTGGCCAGCACCCAGCGGAGCTGCTTTTCCTCCCGCCTGCAGAGGAGACGGCGCGGAGGCCGGGGTCTGCACCGGTGTGGCTTGGGCGGGGGAGGACAGAGGCTCCCCCCGCCGCCCCAGACCCGCTGCCTCCCTCCTCGGAGCGCCCCGAGGGAGCTTTGCCAGGGGCGGCCACCGGCAGCGGCGGCAGCTTCAGCCGCGGGTCCGCGCTGGCGGCGGGGGGAACCGGGGCCTGAGCCCGCAGGGAGGGATCCGGCCGCCCTGCGCCTGCTTCTGCAGTGCGGTCCTGCCGGCCCCAGCCGCGGGCTGCGGTACCGCTCGGGGCTGCTGCGGGCAGCTGGCGGTGCCAGCGCTGTGCTCGGCCCCCCCTGCCCGGCGGCTCGCAGGCAGCGGCGCCGGCTGTTCCCCTCGCTCCGCGCTTCCTTCACTGCCAAAGCTGGGGTTCACCGGCCGGCACCTCTGGGTTTGTTTTCTAGAGAAAGCAAAACAAAGCAATCCCTCCCGCACAATCCGCTTCTCCTTCTTTCCTTCTGTAATGAACGGGTGGCATCTTGAAAAAGAGCGTTTATTTGGGGGCCGCCTCGTGCAACTTCTTTCCTAAAAATAGCATCACAGGTGAGATGGCGCCAATAGGGCTGACCCGTGCTTGAGAAATAGTTCGAATTCAAAAGCAGCCGTCAACATTACGTCCTTTCTGTGTCTTTAATAACTGTCATCCGGAAATATTTGAAAATATTGATATTTAGTTCCTTTTCCATGCTCAGTTTTTGTTTTTCCTCAGCACAGCCGTAGGCAGGCGAAGTTACTCAGACGGCAGCCGGAGGCTGTGCTGTGCCGCTCAGCAGCTGAGCAGCGGGTGGGGGACACCGTAAGCACCCTAGGCAGCGGTGGGAGTAAAAACCACCCCAACAACAAACTTCACTAACGGGGTGAACAAACCGCAGCCTGAAAACGCTGCAGCCAAACCACTCCTTGAGCACACGGGGGTACTGAACGGGTCCACTGCAGCCGTGGCTCGTTAGTACCTGGCTGCGTTTCACCAATTTCACTAGGTCTCATCATGAGCGCTTCACCGCCTTGTTGCAGATAAAGCAACTACCAAGTTAAATAATAAAAGAGAGAGTAGCCGCCGAGCGAGCATGGGGGTGCGGGCGGAGAGGAGGAGCGAGCAGCCGGCCTGCGGGACGGGGCAGCGGAGGGCAGGGGGCGAGCAGCCACCCGAAGGAGGCAAAGCCGCGAGAGAAGAGCAGCTCCCGCGGAAACCCCGCTGGGCCTCGGGGAGGGAGTCCGCGGACCCCCCGGAGGGCGGCAGGGGCAGCGGGTGCGGAGGGGTCCCGGGCAGCGAGGGATCACGGGCTGGAGGAGGCTGCGGGCAGGGGGCGGCGGCGCAGGGGAGGTGGCAGGGAGGGGCTGAAGTTGCGATGGAGACCCCGGTCACACAGAGCGGAGGTGAAGGAGAGGTATGAATTGAGGTATACAGAAGGAGCGTTGTCAGAAAAAGCTGTAGTTATTTGTTTGCTCGTTCGAGGCGTAGGAAGTATGAGTGCTGGAGCAGCTGTGCCTCTGAAATTCACGTTGGCTGGAATGGTCCCAGCATATCAGAAAGGAAAAAAAAACCATGAGAATACCTAAAATTAAAAGGTCCAAAGTGCTTTGGCATAGCAGGGTCAGATATTCTTCAAGCTGATGCGACGGGGACCCGAACTGCAGCTTGCTGTCCCGTGCCACCTGCGGTGTCCAGCTGTGCCCGAGGTGGTGCCTCTGAGGGAGGGTTGGCTCTGCCCTGCCCAGAGCTCTTTCAGCCCTCCAGCAGCGGGGACAGATGCCAGGGACCCCACCTTGCCCAGCTTTTGCCCCGGAAAGTCATTGTGACGGGCAGAGGGGTCTGTCGGAACTAAATCAAATAATCGCTTTATTTAGCAAATAAAGTGCTTTGCCATTACCGTATGTTCTTCATTTCAAGCAAGCAGTCGGTTACTTTCTTAAAGTGATGGATAGGTATTTAGACACCTTTTTATTGTAGCAGCACTGTAAAGCCACTGAATCATTTGTTGCCTGCCCTACATGGTGGAAAGGAACTGAGCCAGGAAAGCCTAATGTTCTTCTGGGTGCTAATTCCAACTCTTAATCAAGATCTGATTACCAAAAAGGAAGACAGAGCATAAAAATGCTATAAAGATTTAAAATTTTTCTATCTTGCCCATAATTCACACCGCAAATGTGTCCATTATGGCATTCACTTTAGCAGGAAAATTGTGATGTTGTTGCAAGATTCCTTACAGCAGAGCTCCTGCCAATGATGATGAATAATCTCAGTCCATATGCTAGCTCTATACAGGTCTATAGTACCAGCGTGCTCTCATTCTCTTTCTGCTTTCTCAAAAACATGGAATATCTGAAGAACAGTAAAAGCTAATTAAAAGTAGTTAATAGGTTAATCAGACTCGGTCTTATATTTATCTAATGCAGAGCACTGATTCTTTAGTGATGTAGCTTTGAGGCATTACCACGAGCCAAGAAAATGAATCAGACATTTAATGGAGATGTGGAAACGGAAATTTCTTGTAAGACTACAAAATCACAAGCCAATAATACACTAAAATATAATAAAGTTATCATCAAAATTCCATACATGAAATGCCATCCTCTGTGTCCTCTCTCACTAGGGGATAAACTGAGGCAAAGCTGGCCAGAAAATTTTTCAGGAGCCAGGCCTTTGGATCCATCTCACCTGCTTTTTAGCCTTCTTGTCCCAGAGTGTCTGCCTGCAGACCTCTGGTGACAGCCAAAGGCAGAGCATCACATCACGGGTGACCCCACTGCGGACCCCCTGGTTTGCTCTTCAGAGTGCCAAGGGCTATGAAACGCTGCCAGCTCTAGCTGGGGGGTGTACTGGAGACATCAACCTAGGACTGATACTGCTTTGCGTTACTTATTTGGTCTGACCGCGCAGGAATGGTTTCTGTGGGGAACAGCTTCCCCTTTCCAGCTGGTGGCAGATGCTGTAAGCTCTGCCTTCTCCAGGGCTTCCAGTCACTTCTGAGGACACACTCATGTCTCTTTGCTGCTTTAACGCTGTGGTCCCCACATCCTGGCTGAATTTGTATTTCCATTTACACTGAAGTGTATCCAGAATAACTGGGAACGGAGGCTGAGACTGTAATGAGACTGAGTGGAAACAGATCCTGGTCATTGCCTTTTTAGAACAGCTGCAAGGACAAGGAGGGTGTTGCAGGCTGCTGCTTACAGTCACCTCTGAAATTGCCATTTCAATATTTCTTTTGCTTTTCTTAAAGGAGATGTTCAAGTATTTTCCATATCCTCAGTAAGGCAAAATATTTTTCTCCTTTCTGGAGCATTGAAAATATTTGATGCTGGAGCAGAGTAGTTACTTTTACTTTTGATTTGTGATAGTTGGTCCAGCCTGACCCCTGCTGGGGGAAACCTAGGAAGAGAGGATTACAAGTGCAGAGTATCCATCTGTCCGGGATCCTCAGGTTCACCACAGACCATTCCTGGTGCAGTCCTGCTCTGAACCCCTCTCCCACCCCTAGGCCCGTGCCCTGCTCAGGCTCTGCCCTCACTGCACACTCCCCTCTCGGCAGTACAAGCCTTACCTGAAGTTCGTCCAGCTTACATCTCCAAAGACTGCCCACCACCTCCGTTGTTATGCTGCAGCGTGGAAGTGACATATATCTATTCAATGTGGCCGCAGAGGCCCGCTGCAGGTGCACCCAGCACTCCGCTGGCATCCTGGCTCCGAAGCCCTGCTAGCAATAGCTGTGTGGCATTACTGATGACCAGGTCTCCCTCTATCCTAACTAATTAGTGCACAACAGATTTCTCAACATTGCCATGTTTGTCTATTCCTGTGTGGTGCTACTGAGAGCTGCAGCCAGCACAGATGTGCCCGTGATGCGGTGTGGCGTTCAGTCAAGGTATTTCCCTCTAGCCACATGCTTGCGAAGGACTGCAGTCCTTGCAGTAGGGATGGCCCTTCTTTCCACTGGAAATGGCAGGAGCGCTGCTGAGGACTGTTGCTGCTTCTGCCCACCTCAGTCTGCAGCGTGATTGCTTTTGAGAGGCTTGCTCCATTTCCAGGTGGGCTTGAGGAGTTCTGTGAGGACTGGACACGTGTGGCTGATCAGACACATGCAAGGAAACTATTTTAGAAACCTGCTATTAACAGTCATGCTGAAATGTATGTGTCATAGGCCAGATGTGTAACAGCAGGGTCAAGGAGCACTGGTGCTCCATCTCTTCCATTTATCTTTGCCTAAGGGCTGTGAAGGTGCCACCCTTCCAAAGTTACCTTCCTTTTTCTTTCCATTGTGCATTGCTGCACAGAAATTTCCCATTGTGCTGTGTATGTGCACATGAGGTGTGGATAAAGATACCAATTTAGACTGAACAGACGTTCACCCACCATACCCCGCCCCCAGTCGGCCAGTCAAACCACCCAAGCATGTGCAGGGCAGTGAGCGTCCCCCTGGCTGCAGTTGTTGGGTATGGGTCCAGGTACTACCCTGGCATTCATGTGAGCGCTTTCTTCATGTGGATAACCAGGTATGCTGTAAGGCTAAAACTAATGTCTGGCTTTACTTTGGTTTCACATTAACAGCAAAAATGTATGGAAATTTAACTGGCATAGCTGGAGCTTTTATATAGTTTCTTCCCTCTGTGAGACAAATATATGTACGGTAGGCCATCACTGGCTATTGATCTTTAAGCAGCCCCCCATGGAAATCAGCAGAGAGCGCTTGGCTTAGAAATTGTTGGCACAGGGTGGTCCAGTGTCAGGGAACTTGGAAATCGTTAAATTGATGATCTAAATGGGGATGGGAGGGAGAAAGCGGTGACAGTAGCTATCATTATGTGCATATTTTTATGATTTTTAGAAAATCATATTTCAGCATTTTCCATCACATCGAAGGCTGACAGGGCTGCATTGGTTAGCAGATTCAGACTAAATGATAGAGAAAATTACTGAGAGTGGTATACTTAGTAACACGACTTTGTTTAAGATCTTGCTTGCTTCGTTTCAGTTTCAGTGTAACAACAAGTCGAGGGGCATCAGCGGTGTGCAGGCGTAGGGAGCGCTCAGGTAGCAGGGCTGGGACTCGGCGTGTCTCAGGAAGCCCCAGGCCGTTCCCCTGGAGCCGGCGGGTTCCCGGGGCTGCAGCCGGTCGCCGGCGCAGTGCTCGTTCCGGCAGCTCCACCTAGCGAGGAGCGCTCTCCCCGGCCGGCGGTTCTGGCTCTGCGCCGGCTCTCCGGCGCTGGAAACTGCAGCGCTGTGTCCACAGGGCAAGGCAGGTCCTCCCTGTCTTCCCCATCCTCCCCAGTCCTGGTCCCACCAACCCAGGCCAGGGTTCCGGCGGAGGCAAGCTCTCCTCCAGCCCCGCAGTGGCAAGGACCACCTCAAGCACCCCGCTCTCCTGGCTGAGCATCCCAAGAAGTAAGGCTGGAAGAGAGAAGCCCTTCTCGGGGAAGGGCATGAGGAATGAGGTGGAAGCTTTCAGCCTCTCTCTTAGAGCCTTCTGAAAAAACACCTCAACTTGTCTACAGGGATTTTATCTCAATAATGAACTTTATCTGAACTGCCACCCCTAAGCTCTTTGCTTGTGAATCACCATAACGCACTCGGGTCACACCGAGCTTCTGTTACTCCAAGTCCCTTGCCTCGCTTCTTCTCTGAACCCAGGTGGGCTCAGCAAGGCCCTGCTGTCTTGGCCATTCTGGTCCTGGCCCAGCACAAACCAGTGACAAGAGGACAAGTGGCCGGTTAGCCTCAGTGCACAGCAAATATGAAGGGGAGTCACTATGCACTGCCTGGGCCAGTCCCCCTGCCCCAGCAAAGAAGCAGAGCAGATGCTATGTTCTCCTTCCCACCACCGTAAAACCTTACCATGTCGTGTCCTGCACAAAGGCCAGCTGCTTGCTTTGTACCTTTATTAGAATATAATAAGGGAAGATACAAACCTATTTGTATAATCATGAAGGACATGATGCTTCTGCCTGCCCCATGCCAGCAGAGGCTGCTGTGCCATAATGGAAGGGGCAAGAGCATCTCTTCCTGGATGGGGCCAGGGCTGTAGGCTGCACCATTGCTTTAGGTGTGCACCATTGCTTTCCTTGGGATTTGCTGGAGCAGAGCAGCCTGGCAGTAGTTTGAGCAGCAGGAAGGAGTTACTTTCCTCCCTCCCGTCGACCTGCAGCATCATCCAGTCCTGCAAACTCCAGGTCACCTTACTGGCCCCAACAATGTTGTGGGGTTTTGTTACAGGGGCTGTGAGTGCTATGCCATCGAGAGCTGAGCAGCACCTTCAGAGGCCTCAGGGGATGTGGTGGCTTCTGCCAGGCTCAACCCCATTCTCCAGGGGAGATGATGAGGTGCCTTGCATCACAGAGCCCGCTCGGGGCTGCCAGGCTGGCCCTGCAGTGTAGGGAAGTGCAGGATGGCTGGACCTGCTCTCCAGAGGTATGATGGGGAAGGCAGGGAGAATGCTGTGGAGCCTGGGAGCTGCTGAGGGAAGCAGGAATACTGACAGTCAGATTTTTCTGTACTAAGCTGAATCCTTAGGAGAAGAGAGTTGTTCAGGGTTTTGTTCTTTCCCTGTGTTTTCCTCTCTCTACAGAAGGATAGGAGACGCAGACTGCTAAAAAGCCTGCAGCCAGAAGGGGCAATTTCCTACTGTCAGAGTTTGAATCCAACTTCCCACCTCACTTTGCAGTCACATTGCCAAGGACTCCTGGGATAAAGCATGGTGCCATTTCTTGCACCACAGAGGAAACTGTCATTTTTCTACAGTTTTCTCAGTCATCTCTACTGGCTCCTGCTCCTGTTTACATTCACGCTTTCCTTCTCATCTGTCATAACCAGTGGTGTCAATAGGAGTCATGTTCTGCAGCTTGCATGAACTTCTAGTGGTACTGGGGACAGGGCAGCAAGGAATGCTTGGCTGCAGTAGGATACCCAGGGTTTTTGTCTCTTCTGCCTTCAGGCGTGTTCTTGATGCTTTGCTGTTTTGAAATAATTTTGTCCAGTGCTAGCTTTGGTTAGCTGTCATGGTGGCATGAAGGATGCTGTTCAGAAAGCACCTTCTGAGCATGTTGGTACAGCAGCTGGCTGAAAGTGAGTCTTCTTGTATTGGCAAACAGGGAATTTCTTTGGTTTGCAATTGCATGAAAAAAAACTGGATCGAAGAGTGAGTGAGCCTGAAGATATGGTTCTGGACTTCTTTCTCTTGTTTTGGCTTTGCACTGTGGGAGTCAGGTGAGCAGGCAGCCATCCGGCCCAACAGTAAAAGCAGTAGAAAGCCACTTGCTGTGGTTGCTCTCCATTCCCATTTCGGCTCTTGCTCTTCTGGCAGTACCTGACTGAGGACCAGCCAGTTTGGTCAGAGCCCCAGAGGGAGCTAAAAAATGCTAAGAAGCAGAACTGGTGCCTCTTTTGGGCAACCAGTACTTGATCCTTCTGGTGTTGCAGATCCCTTCTTCACCATGATCTCAGCACGAGGCAGGCAGCCAGCTGAGGGATTTGGGGGACACGTAATAGGCTGATTGACCCCAGCTTCCTTGGCCCATTTGGCACACAGAGCATGTCTCTAGAAGAAGCTGTCCGTTCAGGATCAAGTGCTTTTCCAATAAATCTGGCACCTCCAGGTAAGAAAAAGAGGCATAAGAAGAACTTACCGACAGCTGCCCCTGTGTGTGCTGGYGAATTAGGGAGAAGTGAGATCAGGAACAGGAGTGCTGTGGCGTACATCCAGAAGTCACTAGTCAAGATTTGCCGAGGGGCTTTCAACCACATTCCTGAAAACTTAAAAAAGAGAAGAGGTCTTGAGTCTCTGTCTTTTGTAGCTCACGTTTTCTTGGGTCTTTTTAGGTGAGGGGAAGACACTTCTCTCAACCTGTATCCCCCTAGTAAAGAGCTCAGGGTCTCGTGTAACACAGTTCCAGTCCACAGGGTTTGGAGAAAGATGGCAAAGATGCCAAAGGTATAACCAGTTAGTAATTTCTAGTGTATTTTTATGACTATACCACTGGAAGATAACTCTCAGAGAATTCACCTAAGTAAGTATGTTGGAGCACCTTTGTAAAGCACAAGATGTACTTCAATCTGAAGACTACCACAACAAAATGGCAGCAAACCAGGACTTTACAGGGCAACCTTTCCAAATCACAACTGTAATACTTGGCTTAATTGGATCCTGCCGACTGCTTGCCACTTATAAAATACACTCCAAGCGTGCCATAATGCTCTGCCTGTCCCTTGAGATAAGATAGTAAGATGGCATTGCTGGCAAAACAGAGTGATATTTCATAAACTGCTAAAAATCAATGGTGATATGCCTGCTCATACATTAGATGAACTTTTCTTATGAACTGGAAAGTAATAGGGTGGGTAATACTACAGTTCGATTAAATGAAATGACATAAAACTTCTTGAAAGCAGTATAAAAAGGAGGGGAGCAAATCCAGTGACAGAAAGCAGAGGCAAGTGCAAGCTGTGCTCCGTGCACCACAAATCAAGTAAACAGTAAATAATTCAGGTGGAAGCGTTCCTCTGACCTGAGAATGGGAGAAGATGTTGCTGAAACTGCAGAACAGCTTTTGCCTTGGCGTAAGAAGATGGCTAAATACCCACTGATGGGACTGGGTCTTGGCCTCGTATCTGGCATGTGGGGGAGCACGTGTCTGTTGCAACAGGACGAAATGGGGGTTGTTCATAGTGCGGTAGGAAAGTCCCTTCGGCRAGACCCCAGCTGTCAGAAAGCTTTGTGGTCTGCTCAGTTACATAGAAAGAACCAGAATGACCTGAAACTGAAGAGGGAAAATAAAGTTTGGGCACAAGCACAGATCCCTTGAGATCATGCAGAAGGGATTATCTCTTGCAGATGAAGACAGCTGGCTGTTAGATGCAGGCACTTGTGGTGTTAAGGCGGGTGCCAACAATATATATGTTAACATAAATGGTCTCCACCTCCAGTGAAACCACTGGGAAGTGCACTGGGCATAATGAGTTTGCTTGGCCAAGTTTCTGCTGTCAAGGAGGTTTTGCCAAACAGAGTGGTGGGGTCTGTGTAGGAGGCAATAGGCCTCCTCTTTCTCCCTCCTGCCCTGCCCGCTGCAGGCTGGGGGTTAGGGTTCCTGACTGTGTCCTGTGAGGACATGCTGTCTCCTCCAGGCTGGTACCACTCTGAAGGTGCTGGTGAGCTGCCGCGTGGCAGCCCCARCTGTGGGGTCACCCGAAGGAACTATTGTGTATCTAGTGAGGCCTTTTTAAAAGCATCTTATAAAACTTTATGGAGTTGTTTATGTTTGCTCTTCAGTCCTGCCCAAAACACCYAGAGAGTAAGCTAATTTCTCCAAAGACTTTAGACTGAATTCGGTGGGGAACAGCTGATTCTGTCGGTGCTATGTTTCATGGGACTTGTCTAGAACAGAGCCAGGTCCTCTTTTCTCTCTGGCAGTCACTTGCATTTTGACAGAGCGGTGCTGTCAGTCCCTTTAAACGATCCAGTGATTACCCCTTCAGTCTTACCCAGCTGGAGTTGCAAAGGTATAGTCTATACCCCTGGCATCAGCGAGTCTGTTTCTTCATCAGGCTTGTCCCCCCCTTTTTCCATGCCCACACACTCCTTGCAAAAGGTACCCCTGCCAGCAGTGAAGAGTTGCAAGCTGATAAATTATGGTATTCCAAACAGAGGTTTGTATTAAAAGAAAGGATCTGTATGGATAATATAACATACAGCGGATGTGAAATCGCAGAGGAAGGGCGTGTTGCAGATTCATGGCATGTTCAGACAGTTGCAACAAGTAAGTTCAAGAATTAATTTCACATCTTATATGAAAACAGCAGCAGCTTGCCAAACACCCACCGCATATGAACCCTTTTTTGGGGAAAAGCAAGAGCAACCCAGGGATTATGGTAGGAAGGAAGGATCAAGAATAACTCAGTAGCTGTACAATACTCAGACGCTTGGACCAAACAGAAGGTGACAGCTGCCTGGGGCAAAAGTTTCTGCAGCCAGACCTTTCACAGTGGTCACTAGATTATGTTCCTCAGACTGTGGTGCTTAATTTGGAAATAAAGAGGCCAGTTTGTTTTGTTGTTTTGTTTTTTCTGGCATATAAGTAGCCTACTTTATAAAGTTCAAATGTGCAAGTAATAAGCAAATAATTCTCGACCACAAATACCATGGGCTATGATGTTTTTATGCCAGACTAGCATCATTGGCTTTCAACCCATGTTAAACCCAGCAAGACAGTATTAGAGCTCATGCTGTATTCATTCAGAGAGGGAAAAGCAGCCTCTTGATTGACTCATACAATCCTAAATTCTAGTGCGGCTTTCCTTTTTTCATCATCTGAGTCTAGTGCTTAGAGCTGGAGGAGGATCCATCTCAGAGTGCACAGGTTGTGTAATAACGAGCTTCTGACCTGGAATTTCAGCTTCGAGCATATCCTGAGCACCTGGGCTCCAGCGCCCTGCTCCCACGCGCTGTGTCAAGGCAGCATCAGGCAGCATTTTGCAGCTCTCAGTTTTGTCAGGGGAGCACAGGGTATTAATAGCTCGTCTTGTGCTTTGGAGAACAAACACTCAGCATGATCTGAGGCTGTTGTATCGCTGTTCTCTCTGCTTCTTTCTGGCTTGGAGTTACCCTCTTTATAATGATCTAGGGATGCAAAAAGATTATAAATTGATTAAATGCAGCACATTACAATATCGTTCATAATTAATATTATCTGAGGGGATACCAAGCCGTTGTTGACATCATTTGACATTGCTGTCTATGCTGACCAGTAGGTATCAACATTTTCCACTCGTCTCACTTGTTCTGCGCATTAGTAGGAATCCATTTTAAAACCCCAAAAACTGCAAACAACAACTGTTTCCAAGACTGGCAGCAATAGAGCTCCTCAGTGTTACGTCTGCAGATGTGCCGTTCTTTCCAGCACGTGTTTTGAGCCGCATGCCTTCTGTTCCTCAGCCTCCGAGTGGACAGGGGACCAGTTCCTTCCATTTGCTTCTGCTGCAGCAGCAACGAAGCAGCTCCGCTCTGCTTCTCTCCTGCATAAGGGGCTTTCTGTTGGTCAGCGGAGGCAACAGTAGCCCCTAGCCAGCTGCCTTTCTGTTGGGAGGCTGTATGCAGCTTATGTAAGTGCTTTCATGCAGGGCTTATATAACTGTTTTAATGTCAGGGCTTTAGTTCTGCGTCTGCCTGCGGAGAACTCCCCCTTCCGTACATAGGTCGAGGCACACAGCAGAGAGGCAGCTCCCGGCTAAGCAGGCAAGGCAGATCTGCCTGCTGT
Source organism: Phoebastria nigripes (assembly GCA_035582835.1). Lineage (NCBI taxonomy): Eukaryota > Metazoa > Chordata > Aves > Procellariiformes > Diomedeidae > Phoebastria > Phoebastria nigripes. The sequence goes on along the minus strand of JAYKAV010002893.1, from coordinate 444,963 downwards.
GGTTAACTGGAGTGCGGGGCAGGGGGGAGCATGGCCGCAGCAGGTGATGCATCTTAACTTTGGGCATCTGGGGAAAGTACAGGGATGTGCTTGTTAGGGGCTTTCCCGCACTGCAGAAAATGTTGGGCCAGGTCGCTGAGGTTTGGGTTGTTTGCTGGCAGCTTTGAGCCACTAAATTCATGTGAGAATACAAGGAGAAGGCAGAGGCAAGACAGAGCAACAAAAACCTCCGAGGCCTCACACATCAAGATACTGAACTTCCATACAAGATATGTGATAATATTTGCATATCAGAAAAATCGGCGGCTGACATGCTAATACCTTTGTGCGCAGAGAACATGGAGGTTTCTGCCACACGTTGTGAAACCACGCAGGGTCACAACATTTGGAGAAGTGATGTTACATTCCAGCCAGTGTAGTTACTTGCCCCAAAGGAACCTGAGTAACAGGGTGTCGACTTGGAAAATTCCCATCCAACCAGTCTAACCAGCTGCGACTCAAGAGGCACACTGGGCTCCCATGACGGCAAGGGGCTGCAACCGAGAAGCAGGACAACCACGCTCCCATGCTCTGCTTGCTCTCTAAGCCCCCTGCCCCACAGCTTTTCTGGGAGTCCCTTGCCTCTTTCCTCTGAGCTGGAGGGGCTTAAAATGCTTTGCTGCAATACAGCTGTTTCACTGGCCCTCCTTGCATTTCTGAGCACTCCACGGGTGAAAAGGTGTGTGGCAGCAGCAGGAGCACCCGGCTGGGAGAGAGAAGGAGCGAAGCTGGGGCTGGGTTCCCGCCTGATCCCGCTGGAGCCTGGTCCTTGTTTTTAATTCTCTCTCTCCTGCTGGCCCTGCCCAGAAGATTGCGCGTTCCCTCACCCCATTGTCACCAGTTGTTCATTGCTTGCTCTCTTTCTTATTCCCGAAATGCAGTGACTCATCTTCTTGCACTTGTCTTGCCTCTGCTCATTAATATGTTTCACATACTTCACCTTTTCCTCCTTTGCCATTATTGTTACTTTCTTCCATCACACCATTTGCTAAACAAATATTTTTTCTTCCAAGCTTTTCTAGGTGAATTTTTTTCCCCTTCACTGTTTAGGTTAAGGATGGAGCAAAGATGTAGGAGAAATGGAGGTTCTTACTCCTCTCCTGGATGGGACATAAAGATCTGCTTAATGATCTTTATGCAGGTATTGAAGCATTGTCTCTGTCTTGTCGACCACAAAAGGACCTTTTCTGTGGCAAAAGCATAGCATCTAGTCATTCTCAGCCCTGTATTTGTTAGGCCAGGTTTACCAGGAAGGTCTATAACAAGGCATATACTTCTTCAGCTAGACCCAGCTGCTCCATGGTGGCTGTAGGGCACTCGGTGTCCACCCCACCCTGGGCTACTGACCCGCGTGTGGGATCTGCGCACTGGCGCAAACAGCCTGGATGTCTGCTCCACATGCCGCAGCCACCAYGGGTGGCAAAGCTGCAGAGACCAGACGAACCACTTTTTATTTTCTCTGCACAGAGAAAATACATTTTTATGCTTCCCTCTAGACAGCTAGTCCCATTGCAGGGCCAACAGAGTAAATGTATGTCTTGCACTTGAACTAAGGGAAACCATGGTTTCTTCTGAAAGCTTTGCTGGAGAAACGCTCGCAAGGGAAAAATCAATAGTAGAAACATACTGAAAGAGGAGAGAGTGGAAAGGACACCTCGTTACCCATTGGGATCCATTCTGTGCCCAGCTCACCCTGTATGGTTTAGGCTTCTTCCCTGCTGGGGAACTATTTCCCACCCTCGCACATTCTGAGGAAGGAGAGCTGAGTTTTGACTCTATTTTCCCCCATAATATTTCACTTATGGAGAAATACATTTAAAATTTTACTTAGTAAGAGTGAAGTGTTGGAGAATCCAGGCCACATGGCCATATCGCTGATCTGCAGTGGGCTGCCACTGTCATCTTTGTCCATAAAGGACCCAATGGCAGAAACTGTGCCTCTGTGACCTGTGTGGTCTGGCGTTGGGTCTCTGGTTCACCTTCTGCTAGAGCAGCCCTTCCCTTAGCACACCGTGTTTTTGCACGTGCTTGGGGACGCTTCAGGCATGCTACCTCCTGACACTGTCAGCAGTGCACAGGTAAAACATTTCACAGAAATGGCTGTTCTTCCTGAACACCAGAGGGTCCGCGCTTCTCGGCAGCAAGGTTGGAGTTGGTATATCAACACCATAATCTGTGTCTGCTCACAGCAGCTCGCTCTAACTTCCTGAACCGTGGCGTTGTCATTAAAAACATGCCGAGCATACCTTCGGAGGGACATAATAATAATGTTGTTTACATAATAAAACTAAATCATGAAATAAGACGAATCAAGCTCAGTGAAACCGGTCACTATAGGGATAATGTAAATGACAGTAGACACGGCTAGACGCTGCCTTGCAAGCGGTGCTGTCCCTGTGTTTGCAGACACAGTAAGCCAGCATGTGGACACCGAGGTGACATCTAGACTGAGTGTCTTTATGGGAATGCTCTGGGGCAGCTGGCTGTTGCCATGGCCAGACTGTCAGTAGCCATACAAACATGGTAGAATGGGACAGGCACTGTAACAGGGCGGCCGGAGGAATTCAGCAGGCTTTGGGAAGCGAAGGTAGTGTTTGCTCTCCTGATCACCCGACAGCAGTGTGCTAGTACTGAGAGGCACTCCAACACAGTCATCTGAACTGGACCYGAGGGCCGGGATGTCACCAAATTGTAGCAAGTCTCAGCAGACAGGGATGATTTCCGGCCAGCTCGTCAGGTCACGGTGTTCAGCAGGGTCTGCTTGTCCCTGCGCAGGGAYGCATCCCGCTTTGCTGCGCACCCGGGCCTGCCCCGATGTCTCCTGCACAGGTGCAGCTCGGGTGAAGAGGGCCCGTGCACTGTGTGCCTTTCACACCCACCCTCTGCACAGCTGCTGGGGTAGTCTGTCTAGTAAACAGTGGCTATTTTGAGAGGAAGATAGAGCTGACGGTGTAATATCTGTTACAGAGCATGTGTAACTGCCCTTGCAGAGCATTTTTCTTGACTGTGAACTCTTAGGCAGTGCGTTATGTTTCTGTACAGGCCAGTGGCATGATGCTTGGCAGGGCACGTGGCATGGTGGGGCAGGAATGGGGCAAGCACTGAACCTGCCTTTTTAAATGGACGTACAGCAGGTGGGCATAAGCATCCCAGAGGAAAGCAAAGCACTCCACAGACAACCAGCGATGCCTGTGTGGGCTACAGCACCGGTGTCCATGGGTGTCGACACAGAGCTGGTACCGGGGCTGCGTGGAGATGCCTGTCCCCGTCTCCCTGGGGATTTCACCGATGGACTACAGGCACGCAGCATGCCGAGGCCATTCTGATACCCAGGAGAAAACAACCTTGAGGTCCACGCCCGTGTTGCAGGCGTTTGCGGGGAGGCACGGGAGAAAGCACGCGAGGGGGTGGCGGCCCGGGCGTGCGCCGTGGTTGCGGGTGCCCACCGCACCAGCCATCCGGCCCCTGGCCGACGGGAAGCACCGCCGCGGGCGGGGACCAGGCCGGGCGAACCGCAGGCCGGTCCAGGCCGGGCCGGTCGCTCCCCCCCGCCGCGCTACCAGTCGTTGGGCGCGGCCCCGCCCCGCCCCGCCTCCTGCGCCGGCCGGGGGCGGGGTCAGTGTCGGGGGCGGAGCGCCGGGCGCACCTGGGCGACAGCGCCCCGCCCTCTCCGCCCTAGCCGCTGCCACGGGGACGCAGGCGCTTCTCCGCTCCCGGGGCGGTGGGGTCCGGCCGCGCCCCCGAGCCGTGGCGGCGGCGTCCGCAGCGAGAGCGCCCCCCTCCCCGGGGGGGGGTATAGTGCCAGGCTCTTCAGAGGAGAAGGAGGAGGCGGCGGCGGCGGCCGGGCTCTGCGGCGCGGCCTCCGCGCCCTCCCCGTCCCGATCGGCCCGGCCCCGCCTGCGGCCGCTCACCGCCGGGTGGGCGTTGGGCTCCCGCGGCGAGATGTCGGCGCGGCGGCGGCGGCGGAGGGCGGCCGCCGAGGAGGAAGAGGAGGAGGAGGAGGAGGAGGAGGAGGCGGCGGCGGCGGAGGCGGGTAGCGACAAGGTGAGGGCGCGCGGCCGGGGGCCGTTGGCGGCCGTTGGGGCAGGTGTGCGGGTGCGCGCCGCTCCTGCTCCGCGCGGCGAGGGGAGGGGCGGGGGCCGGGAAGCGGCGCTGCCTGCCCCCACGGATCGCCGGGCCCTGACTGCGACGCGCGTGGGGCGCCACGCTGCGCCCCCTGCCTCGGAAAGAAATCCTGCCCGGCCCCTCCCCGTGCTGTAACACTGCTGTTCGTTCTCCGTGGCGGGAGCAGGGAGAGGGCGACGTGCCAAGTGGCCTCAGCGCCCTGTGCGCGGGGGTTAGGGGCCCACGCGTGTCCTGCCCCAGTGCCACCCCCCCTCCGCGGTGAGACTGAAGTGGGAGCGCCCGGTTTCTCTCCGGGCCCGCAGCAAAAGCTCAACGCCGTTGACCTGTCAGGCTGCGTGTTGTAGTTCAGCCCTTGCCGAAGTAGCTGGGCCAGGCAAAGAGCGAGCTTCAGCGTGGTTGGGCCAGTGTGGCAGCACGGAAACAACCACGGAATGGTGATCTGCTCCGGTTAAAGGCTGTGTCAGCACTTCCACAGCAACTGTTTCTGTTTTATGGCCTTTTAAGTGATAGGCATTCACCTCTGGCCCGGAAAGGACTTACAGTATGACATTTCTGCTAAGGCAAGAGGTTTTCGAAATACTAAGTCTATGCATCAGGTTCATTATAGTGGCAAAACAGCCACAGTGCTGTTCTTTTGTTTGCCATGGAGTTAAGGCTTATCTCTACAAAAGCTAAGCACATCACGGTTGCTAATTGTCTGAATAAAATGAAAGAGATGTTCTCATTTTGGTAAATGGAATTAAAAAAAAAAAAAACAGAAAAGCTTTCTGATTGCTAAATTGAGTTTGCAATACATGGTGGAGGGCTCCCAAATCGGTGACTATTTAAACCTGCATGAATGTTGAAGTTGCAGAGTGTGCAGTCTGCCTTGGGTGTTGTGGCAAGGAATTGGAAAGTGAAACTCAATAGTCAGTTTTTATTCTGCTCTTTGGTTGCATGAACTCAAAGCCAATGAACTTGAAAATTTGCAGTACTGTGCTGCTTTGAGGGCTGTGATCAAATAAGGTAATGTTTAGACTATAGCTGTGCAGAGTATTTCTCTATAGATGAGAATTAACTTTTAAACATGACTTCTTGTAGCAGTGTGCTCAGAAAGCTGTTTTTCTGTGGAGTTGTTCAGGTTTGCTTTATTTTGTGGGCTAAGTTCATTTCTGAGGTGTGCAGTGAGCTGCCTTCAAAGAATTCTTCCCGTTCAAAGCCTCTACTCTCCGGACGTCAAAAGGGTGCACCTAAAACTTGCTAAAATTATTCTTGGTTTACCTCCGTGATTTCCAGAGAGGAAAACACTGTTCTTGCCTATAGGCCTACTGCGCTTTTACTTTAGCTGCTCGACAGTCTACTGTTTCATTCAGTTTCAGATGATGTTGAACAGAAAGGACTCTGCTGCTGTGTATACAGCTAGGATGTTGGTTACAGGAGATGAATTTCAATACGCATGCATTTGTGATGATTGCTTGAACTGTTAGATATGGAAAGCCTTTTCCACTGCACAGAAGACTTTTTGATGGATTATTTGGGGGACCCTCCTTGTTCCCGTTAGAGTTGTTCAACCTATCTGCAATGTGCACAGCACTGGTGTCCCTTGTCATGGCTCAGGTGACATTAAGGATTGATTTTTACATATTAAGCTGTCTTTAGTGCCATTAGTAACTGTGAAGATAAACCAGTGTTTTGTACTGAGTTTTCTATTAGTGGGTCACAGTTTGGGTCTCTTTTGAATATGAGTACACAGGTAATGTCTGCTGTAGGTGATTTGATGGGAAGCATCTGGTCATGTGGATTCACAGAGGCCACATTATACACCTTCTTAGATGGTTATCTTTATGCTCTACCTCTTGCCTGACCTTTACAACAAGTGGATAGCTTATTGTCCTTTGGCTATTTTGAGATGACCTATTTGGCGTGGTGATTGCCTATTTGGACTCAAAACTTGTTTGTTTGTTTATAACTACTCAGGATGGCCATGATGCAGTGGGTTTCCACTGCTTCCTAGCTTAGAAACATCACCCTCTTCCTCACTTGTAATGAAGGAGAAAACTTGGTTGTCTCCTTTCATATGGTAACTGCTTTGTGCTGCTTCTGCTTTTGTTGACCCAATTAATTCAGACTTCCAGATATGTAAAGGCGACATGCTTTAAATCATCTTGTTTGCCAAAGTAGAGAAGCACTCTGTGTTTGCTGAAGAACTCCACGAACACTAAATATGTCTGGAGGGTTTTATCTTTTGTACTTTTAGTCCTGTTTTCAGTATGTAATCTGATAATTTTCATGTTACGCTTACTATGTCCATAGATGCTAATTTCCTACTGAATTTAAGTGAAGCTGTTTTTTTTCCCATTTACATGTTTTTCTGCCACTAACTGGAAACAACTGGTAGCCATTTCTACATGCATATAATTTCAAATAGAAGTTAACTTCCTTGCTTTTGTATGAAGGAATATGGTATGCCCTTTGTGAAGCTTCTTCCTGAAGTTTCCAAGCTCTGCAAGTCTCAGTGTCTTCAGTTGCTTACTAGCCTGTGGAGCTGATGACTCTTTGCAAAATTCCTGTGAACATGCCTTTGCCCTGTAGGGCTTTGCAATTTCACAAGTTTGTTGTTTGTTTGCGTTGTCCTGTGGCATGCAGGAGCGATTTTTCAGTTGTCCCTTTCTTGTTTGTTGCTGCTTGCCCTGGATGCTCTTTTCCTAAGAATGTCTTGTCAAAGTGCCTTCGTAACTACTCTGCGGCCCTTGGGAGCAAGAGGAATGATTTGGCATTCAAATACTTAATACATATAAGTCAGTTAAAGTTTTACAGATTGACCTGCGTGTGTTCATGCTTCTGTTAAAATTCCAGTTGTTTGCATTCTTTACTAAAAAGCAAGTGACATTGCTTTCAAATGCTTCAAAAAATATTAGTGTATCCTGGAAGTAACCACACAGTTATTCCTCTTTGTATTGTGCTGAGTTGTTGGAGTAGGATGGGGAGGGGATAGTGGAATCGTGTTGCATTGCTGGCTGTGGGAACAAGTGCCTGTCTGCCTAGGGTCATTGTTAATTATTTGTAACTGAAACAAGCCCGGAATCACTGACCACTGTTTCTCCTACGGTATTGAAAAAGCTGTTTCTGTTCTGTGAGACAACCCTTCCAGGGAATCAATTGCTAGATAAGTTGCTCAGACCTGTGAAGCTGGGGTTTGGAACTTGGGTATTTGATGCCCAAAACCTCCCAAACCCACTTGGAGATAAATTAAATTCCTGATGGCAGTATGGGTTATGGTGGAACAATAGAGTCTGTCATGGATCACTTAGTTACTTCATTTGACTGACTTCTTTTGGAATATCCAGAAAATGGATCCGTTTAATTTTCACAGAGAAGTCTGACCTCTGTGCTGTCTGCTACAAATGTGGTAATAATAATAAGGGCTGACTATTTCCAAACCTCTGTTTTCTTGGAAGTGGTGGTGAATTAGTACTAATGCAGATAGTAAAGGATCTGTAGGTTTCAGTCTTCGATTCAGTGTATGCAGTTCTCTCCCTTGTGTTTCTGCATATGTCAGGCTTTAACAGTTCGGAAAAAAAGGTTTCATTATTCAGGATCTTCCGACACTTTGATATCTTGACTTCAGAGGAAGGTATCAAGGTACATCTAATTAAATATGCTACAGTGTGGTCTAACTGAACTATTGACTTCATTGTAAAACTTGTGAGAGAGACTGCAGAAAGGTCAAAGCTGGAGGAGAAAACTTACTTTAAGTAACACTTATACAGGTAAAATGACAATAATTAAATTCTTTTGCTTGCTAACTTTTTTCATATAAGCTGTTGGAAAATTTCTTCATTTTCTCAGTTGCTTTTCATGTAGATGCTGCGTTCTCCAAGAAAAACATATTTGCTGTCTACTTGGGAGTTCCTTATTGTGTCCTGGAAGAAATGCAGTACAAGCAAAACATTGCAAGTGCCTTTGTAACTAGAATAATTCTTGTGCGTGGTTCACTTGGCACGTGTTAATTGTAGTGGAGGGCGTGTGGTACAAAACAACAATTCAGATGTGTATGTCCTTTTAGATGATGAGAGGTTGACATGTCTATTTTTTTCTGCATGACACACAGCTGTATTCTGGTAGCTGTTGTGAAGTAGCCAGCAAGCAGAAATCCACGTGGAAGCTGAATTTGTGGCAAGATTTCACATGTTTTGAACTCCTGTTAGGGAGGCTCAGGCTCTTGACTGTTTGAGTTCCTCCTTTGTATGGCCAAGTATTTGTGGTCCTGTACAGAAGATTTAGCTTAAGGATGAAAGTCTTGTCTTTAAGAACACCAAAATTAAAACAAAACAAAACCCTACAACTAAATAAACCTTTGTCTCGGGGTACTTTGGAAATTATGAAAACCGATGAGTGTTGTAGTGTGTCAGATAGGCATGTTTATTACACGCTGAGCTGTTTGTAGTGTGTGAATAACTGTTATGTTTGCCTTCTTCCCTGTACTTGTTAGGCCTGCATCCTCTCAGCCTTGTTGGACTTGTATTCTATGAGCTGATCAGATAGGTTCTCTTGAAGGAACATGTGCCTTCAAATGAAGAGAAGCAAGGCAACGACCTCATTGCAACATTTATCCATTACAGACACTTGGGGTGTGAATCAAGGAGACTGGAGTGGCACACGTTTTGCATGTAAAAGGCTCTGTCAGCTGCAGTTTGAGAACTCTAGAAAAAAATGAAAACACCTCGGATCAAACATTAATTTGGAGTTGAGGTTGAAAGGTGTCTTAGTCACTTAGGACAGTACAGCTTCTGCTGTTTTCAATTAACCTTTGAAAAACCTTGTAAATATCTGCTCAAGGTATGAAACCCATGGCATTTCAATTAATACCCCTCGCAGGTCCTTGTTGTTACTGTGTGTTCAGCTTGGCCAAATCGCAAGCATCCCAGTCCTGAAGAGCAGGAGAAGGAAGGGCTGCTTGGTTTTATACTGAACTCCAAAACTGCTTCTACAAGGTCAAGCTGAAGTAGCAAGACTCTTGATTTTTTTTTTTTTTTTTTTTTTTTTTTTTTTTTGAGGGCTTTGATAGTGATTAACTTAGTGTTTCATTCCATAATGATTGTTGTTATTCGTGGCTATAAACTGGAATGTTTATAATCAATCATGTAAAATAATTAAGAAAACAATTAGCAAGAAAGGCTTGTCCCCCAGTGATGGGGTTCTCTAAGCACTTCGTGAGGCAGAAGACAATTAACTAGCTTTTAGTGAACAACTTCCTCTTTGGCTTCTGACTTTGCAAATTAATTGCCTTATTCAGGAAATGGTTGTGGCCATTAGAGCAATTAAGTGGAAAATAAAGTATTCAAGGTCATTTTTGAGGTATGTTACAAAGGGAAGTTGAAGATAGCTGGGGGGTTGTGTACCACTGGTTATTGTAGCAATGTAAACCTAAAAAATGACCAAAGGCACCAAGTTCTATACAACTTGCAGGTTGCACCAGCCAAGCTCCCAGTAGCAGCAGTATGAAGCACGGGCTACTGAAAAACACATTGGATAAACACAGACTCCTTCTTCAAGGTGTTCAGATACTCTGAAAAATGCCATGTGCCTGTGAATTCAGATGTTGGAAATAGCAAATCTAAAACATTGCTTCTAATGAGGTGCATAAGTGACAGTTGTGTGTTAAATATCAGAGAGATAAAACTAAGTATGAATTTTTAAATTTTTTTTGTTTTTATGTTTAAACACCTGTTGAGTATGGAAACATTTTCTGCAATACCAAAAGCCAAAAAATGGAACAAAAAAATTTGGGGGTATTCTTAGTTCTGAGTGCTTAAAAGAGAGAACATCTCTGCCATGTGCAAGCAGGGATTAATATTAAAGACACTAAGTCGTGGTCTTAGGGCCAGGATTACTGCCCATCATCTGCACAGTGAGTAGTATCTTCTAGAACTGTACAGATAGCTTGCTGCTCTCCAGTGCAGGTCACAGTAGTTGGAACACRGTTTGGGAGAGACCTGTGAGCCCCCCACAATCACATCTATAGTTGATTTCCTAAGCTATTGTACAACACTATGAGAAACATCTCTGAGTAACAAGGTTGCAAGCACAGTAATTTTTTTATTTATTTATGTGCTTTTTCAGGTGTTCTACAGACTTTCTGAAGTCTGGACCACAGTTAGAGTATTTGCTCTTTTTACTTGTATTAATTATAGACAATGTCCGTCTAATAATTATTCAACTGTGGGGTTTCAAGGAATAGGAAAAGCATTGGTCATGTTTTTCAAAGAATTAAATGATGTAAAATCCATTCAAGAATTTCATCTTGGGCTTGTGTGTGGTACATAAAGTGAATGAGAAAAACACAGGCCTAACATGTTAAAAAAGAGAATTACTTTTCCTGTTACTACCTGTTTCCCTTGTGCATGTGTATACAGCCAGCTCACGGTCTCGGGTTCTAAAAAGATAAAAACAATGTAAAAATGGAAAGGATGGTGTTTTGCCTCCGACTCGTGTCCCTGGAGAGAGCGCTGTGGACGGTGACTGGGGCCTGGGGAGGGTCCGAGATGAGGTGAAAGCCCAGCGCCGCCCGCGGCTGTGGGGGGAGCTCGGCTGCAGCACCCTGGTCAGCTCCCGACCGCCCGCGGGACGGGGCCCGACACCCAGTCCCCCCCGCCGCTTCGGCGCAGCTTCTGGGTACAGGCTTCGCCCTTGACTTTGGACGGCGAGGTTTGAAAAGCCTTATCTTTTCCACCTGTGTTGTTTACAAAGGTCAGTCACTGAGGCAGTGGTTACACTGAAGTGTAACTTCCTGGAAAAGGCCAACGGATTGAGAGGAAAAGGCGATAGGCTATAAACAGAGTAACCTTGCGATGGCTGGGATTGTAGGCCGCCTTAATTCTGTGATGTCTTATGGAGGGGGCGAGAGGGAGGATATACCTCTGCTCTCTTCCAAAAAGCCAAAAATACTCAGAACAAGGGAAGAAAATAATATTATTAAGGAAAAGTAAGGAAGAAAAGCAGTCACGTTCATGGAAATAGATTAAGGAGAAAGAACTGAGGTCTGCAATGAGGAAGTTGGAAAGAGAGGGAGACTGAGAAATAGCAGTATAGCGGTGGTGAAAAAAGTTTTCAAGCACAGTTACTTCACAGTCCCCAGAGCTGTTAAGAAGTGATGAACCTGAGGCGGCAGGGCAGGCTGGAAGCTGTTTGGGATTGTAAGGAGGTGAGGCAAGTCAGGGAGGTCAGGAGGAAGTTCAGGTCTCAAGAGAGCCAGACACCGAGCTAGAGACAGCTGTCTGCCTTACTGCTGCACCAGGGCCGAGTGCAGCCTTCTGACTCCCTGGAGTTGTGGTGTTTGTAACATTAGAACAAGTGAAGTAAATCATCAGCACCTTTACTGTTGGCTTTAACTGAGGGAAAAACAGTCTTGACAGTCTACTCTGACCATTGGTGACAATTTGTACATTGTCACCAAAATATGTACTGCCTATTTTGCATTTGGGTTAGACACACAGTCTGTCTAGATGATGTCTTCCTGAGTGGTTGTTTGTGAATACTGACGAAACAACTGCAGTGTTGGAGTCATACAATAAATTATTCTGAGTAATACTGTGTCCATAGGACACTTGGTCACTTCACAGTTTGTTTTTGGATCGTTCTTTTCAAGCCAGAGTGTTCAAGTCCTCGCGGATGTATGTATGAGACTGTGCCAGCCACCTCTTTTCATTGTACAAAGGGACTGTTTTTTCATTCATTCCATTTCCTTTTTTTCTTAATGTGACATTAAACCACCAGAAGACCCTTCTCCTTATTCCATAAGAGGTTAGTTTGAGATGTAGGTGAGGGAGTGTGTTAGAGGATTGGGGATTTCTGTTAAACTCATGTGTCCTATGTCAGCTGTAGTATTTCTGGAAACATATACCCTCATGCTTAACATATCTCCTCATGCTTATCTACGTGGGTTGAAAAAGTGCCTAGAATGTGAAGTTTCTTGAGCACAGCAGGTAATGTCACAACATCTGAGTATTGGCCTTCTTATAAACATTTATTGGGATACATTTGTCTCCTACAACATCTACAGTTTCACTAGTACACCATTGTTGTCTTTTTAGAAGGTAATGTAAATATTATTGGTTCCTAAAGTAATGTTTATGACTCTGAATACTGTTTTCTGACATAATAACTAATAATCTTGCGTGTTGTGTTGGTTTTTGTTTTTTGGGTTTTTTTGGGTTTTTTTTTTTTTTTTTTTT
>JAYKAV010002893.1:376281-432551 GCA_035582835.1 Phoebastria nigripes | reverse complement strand
GTCATAGGAATTGGATTTGGAAGAAAGACTTGGTGAGCTGGATCTTAGAAGTGATTCAGATGGTCCTGATGTTCCTCCACCAACAGACAGCACTCCAGAAATCCTCAAAAGGGCTTTGTCAGGCTTGTCTGCCAGGTATAGTAAAACAAACAGCTCTCAAATTTAACAGCTACTGGCTAAAATTCTTACAGATTATGTTGCAGTTTTAATTCTTACAGATTGTACTGCAGTTTTAAATTTCATATGATACCTGTGAAAATTCAAGGATAAATTTTTACTGGATATCATTGATTTATTTATGCTTTGATAGTCCCTTCAGTGTAATATTTTTTGCATTTACCTGAAGATTGCCCATTGCATGTATTTCTAAATAAACCGCTGCAATGTTTAGCTAGAGTTTACGTAAACATTTGCCATGGCTCAGTCTGAGCATTGCAATAAAATGGGCTAAAGAATAGTCATTGGGTTTGATATCCAGAATAACTGTTTCTGGCGGTTATAATAAACTGATTTCCTACATCCAAGGTTAAGGGGGGGCAGTGTTTGTATATAAATGAAAAGGGAAGAAGTGTAAATTCTCTGGGTGAGCTTTGCTAGCTTTTTGTGACAGCATTTCCACTTCTAAATTATTTTTCTTTGCAGTTAAATACAACATAGCTTTTATTTTTATACCTTTTAAACCAATGTTTAATTTTTTCCTGCTGTCTCTTTTCAAACCTAGGTTTCTGCCTCCAATCCCTGTTCACAGGAGCTTAAGGGCTAGCAAATGCCGGGGTGGGGGGGTGTATGTGTATAGATAGACAGATAATCGTGGGGACCTGCATATTCATGGAGGCTAACAAAGTTCCTGGTATAATTTTTTTATACAGTCCCTTTACAACACTTGATCAGTCAAACCATTTTGGAGGTGGCAATTTGCATTACATTTTTTTCACTAATGCAATGAAAGAGCATTTAGGTGTGTGGTAGATCACATACCAAAAAACTACCTAGTAAAATGAATGTATGTATCATATATACCTTATGCTCAACATAACAAACCAAGTAATATACAATGTATATTTTAGATGCAATTTAGGTCTTGCAAGAGTCAGAAGAGGATCTCCAATCCAGACTAAGATTAAAAACTTCCAAGTCCTTGTAAAAAAAATTATCTCCAGTAGGTGTCTCCAATAGCAGTGCGAAACTACAGTTTTTTTACTTGCTCCTTTTCTAATCTGTTGTCTGTTTCTGTTGTGATGTCTGGGAGCTATAAACAAACATATTGTTCCCGGGTGTCAAAAGGCATGTTTCTAAACTGCGCCAGCTGCTAGCACAATGTGATGTTCTCTACTGCCATCACACTGCAAGGAGTATCTAGTTCCTATCGCTTTTAGAGTTCCCTTCCCATGTTAAATGTTGTGGAAGTCTTAGGTCTCCAAATCAGACTTGTTCCAAAGGGCACTTGCATGGTGATACCTCAAAGCCTGCAACTAAGAGGCACAGGCGAAACCTTTCCTGTTTCACGTGCTTGAAATTCTTTATTGGAGTGTTTGCACAAAGGTGCTTTGAGTGCAAAATTAAATTCTTGGTGCTTTATGAATGCTAGATTCAAAATTACCCTCTAGTTTAGTAACTGGCAGTCCCACCAGAGCTGTTGTCATAATGCTCAACATGAGTGAGTTGCACTGTAACTCTCAGAAATATTGTTTCTCTTTGTATTTGGCCTTCAGAGGAAATAGTATCCGTAACTTTCCAGTGGAGACTTAGGATACAATAAACTTGTCAGGCGCCTTCCTAGATTCTGGAGCTTGTTGTCTTACTGAAGCTGTCTTTCTAGTGCTGTGCTTGTCAACAAGATACTATGTGGTATTTTAACATTATTCTTAAGGGAAGTTGAATTCTTCTAAAGGAGTCTTGCTTACTACAGATATGCCACTAGGAGCAAGCTGCTACTCTATAGCCCACGTCATAGAGGAACATAAAGCATCTGTTGCGATAAAGCCCGTTGTGCTTTTGTTCTGATACTTAAGGCAAATCTAATTAGTGTCTTTAGCTGCCATTAACCTGCCAATGAATAACATCCCTGAAAATCAAATTAATATAGTTGAAGTTTACATTAAAACTGGAATATGATGCAAAACTTACAGTGTCCCCTGAATCAGGTCTATCTCCTGATGCAGCAATGAAACAAAAGACTGATACAAAGCAAAACATTAGAAAGAATTTCTTTAAGCTATAGTAGGATTTTTTGTGTTTAGCAGTAACTTGTGATTAGTTGGTTCAGTGTAGTTTTAGAGGCAAAATTCTTGAAGGGAAAAACACAGGCAAAAGAGGAGAAAAACTTACTGGAAAGTAATATGAACAATAAAATACAGACTATTGATAACTAGAAACATCTTCATGGCAGAGTGGAGCATGTGATGAGGTTTTTTAAACTATTTTTTTTAAACTATTTTTTTAACATTAACTGGGCTCTTGATCTTTCCTGATACTGGCCATTTGGGGCCGGGGTTGGGAGTGTGGGAAATAACATTTTGGTTACTCTAGAAATTACAAAAAAAAAAAAAAAAAAAAAAAAAAAAAAAACAAAACAGCAAAGACTTCCCAGTTGTTTGGGTTTTTTTAAAAAGAACTCTTATTTTTTCAAAGAAGGCATTCTGCACCTCGAGTACTGTGTTCACTTTTGGGCCCCTCACTACAGGAAAGACATTGAGGTGCTGGAGTGTGTCCAAAGAGCAATAAGCTGGTGAAAGGTCTGGAGAACAATTCTTATGAGGAGCAGCTGAGGGAACTGGCGTTGTTTAGCCTGGAGAAAAGGAGGCTGAGGGGAGACCTTATTGCTCTCTACAACTACCTGAAAGGAGGTTGTAGCGAGGTGGGTGTCAGTCTCTTCTCCCAAGTAACAAGTGATCGGACAAGAGGAAACAGCCTCAAGTTGCGCCAGGGGAGGTTTAGATTGGATATTAGGAAACATTTCTTCACCGAAAGGCTTGTCAAGCATTGGAACAGGCTGCCCAGGGAAGTGGTTGCGTTGCCATCCCTGGAGGTATTTAAAAGATGTGTAGATGTGGTGCTTAGGGACATGGTTTAGTGGGGGACTTGGCAGTGCTAGGTTAATGGTTGGACTCAATGATCTTAAAGGTCTTTTCCAACCTGAATGATTCTATGGTAACAGGAATTTCTATTCTGCTTTCCTTAGGTAGCCACAAGCAGCTGCAAAGGTCTACAAGGGCAAGAGAGTACAGCTAGTTTGGCCCATCACCCCTCATTGTCACATGTTTTCCTGTCCTGGTTCCAGTGCTCACAAGAGCACAGGACTGCTTTCAATAGATAACCCTTTACCTGGCAAAATAGCTACTTTGCCGCTACAGAAAGTTGGTGATCGCCTGGGGTTTTTTGTCTGTTACTCCTCAAAGAATCGTATGCTTTTTATCTGGCAGCCTTTCTTTCATATGTAAGCCTTTGATGGGGGCCCAGCCATGTAATCTTGCTGATTATGTGATGCTTTTTGAGGGTCCTGATGTATTTTCACAGCAGCTTCACTATGGTTAATTGCAAATGACGTTTCCAGAGCGGGGGAGCATGGGGGAAGAAGAAAGGTGGCTAATTTTAATTTCTTTTACTGTGTATCCTGTTTAGTTGGATAGTTGGTTGATTCTGTGTTTCTTGCTATGTGTTTTATTAAGCACGAAAAGTTCTGGAACTCCCACTGTTTCTAATATACTTTAATCTCTAGTTAGTAAAGGAAGTGGTATTTATTTTCATTTATAACTGCTTGCTTTTTATTCTCTTTTTTTAAAACAGATGGAAAAATTGGTGGATTCGTGGAATTCTCACTCTAGCTATGATTTCTGTGTTTTTTCTGATCATATACCTGGGATCATTTATGCTGATGCTTCTGGTAAGTTTTTTTTTAAATACATTCTGCCATTTAAGAGTTACTTGATCTCTTCATTCATCATGCCTAAGACAGCTGGAAGCAAACTGCACAGGCAATTCAGAGCAATTTGTCTCTTACTTGTGTAAATGTAAATACTTTTGAAAAACACTGGACAGATTCACAACTGGGCCTTGTGGATTAAGGACTTCTTATATACTGTAATTAATTTTTTTTTTTTAAGTAGAAATTAAAGTAACTCTAAGAAGTTGAACGATTGTTGCCTTGAAGTTTGCTAAACTACTGTCATCCATTTCCTTGTCCAGTTCCCATCACCTACTGTTACATTCTTTAAGGTTTGTTTTTTAAACAACAACAACAACAAAAACCAACAAAAAAAAAAATGAAGACACAAGAGTTTCATTCTTGAGGCTGAGGAAAGCAGGCAGCTCTGGTCTGCTGTCTGTGACCGGCACTGAAAGGCTTTCCTCAGGCATGCTCCGTTAATTCCCTACTTCTCTACGGGGCTGCCTTGGGGCCTTGGGTTTATCTGTAGAATGGAGCTAGATCCCTTTCCAAGGTACAGAGATGAAGTGCATTTTTAGGTCATGAAGTCAAATAATAGTAATAATAATGATAATCATACACTGTGCATACCCAGTCAGCCTTTACTGCTTCTTTCCATCATTTTTATTGCTGGTATTTTTATTGAATAATGGTTTAACTATCTTTCCCAGTCATGGCAAGTAGCAGGCAGGGATGTGGCTTCTAAAACACTGAAATTGGTACTACTGGGTAACTGCTTTGATTTTTGACTCTAAGTTTGTTTAACTGTCAAAATGTGCTTTTACTTTTTTCATGGCCTCCTGTGAAACACCTTTTGGATTGTGTTCATAGAATCATTCAGATTGGAAAAGACCTTTAAGATCATTGAGTCCAACCATTAACCTAACACTGCCAAGTCCCCCACTAAACCATGTCCCAAAGTGCCACATCTACACATCTTTTAAATACCTCCAGGGATGGTGACTCAACCACTTCCCTGGGCAGCCTGTTCCAATGCTTGACAAGCCTTTCGGTGAAGAAATGTTTCCTAATATCCAATCTAAACCTCCCCTGGCGCAACTTGAGGCTGTTTCCTCTTGTCCGATCACTTGTTACTTGGGAGAAGAGACTGACACCCACCTCGCTACAACCTCCTTTCAGGTAGTTGTAGAGAGCAGTAAGGTCTCCCCTCAGCCTCCTTTTCTCCAGGCTAAACAACGCCAGTTCCCTCAGCCGCTCCTCGTCAGTCTTGTTCTCCAAACCCTTCACCACCTTCGTTGCTCTTCTCTGGATGCGCTCCAGCACCTCAATGTCTTTCCTGTAGTGAGGGGCCTAAAACTGAACACAGTATTCGAGGTGCAGCCTCACCAGTGCCGAGAACAGGGGGACAATCACTTCCCTACTCCTGCTGGCCTCACTATTTCTGATACAGGCCAGGATGCCGTTGGCTGCCTTGGCCACCTGGGCACACTGCTGGCTCATATTCAGATGGCTGTCGACCAACACCCCCAGGTACTTTTCTGACAGGCAGCTTTCCAGCCACTCTTCCCAAAGCCTGTAGCGTTGCATGGGGTTGTTGTGACCCAAGTGCAGGACCCGAAACTTGGCCTTGTTGAACCTCATACAGTTGGCCTCAGCCTATCGATCCAGCCTGTCCAGATCCCTCTGCAGAGTCTTTCTACCCTTAAGCAGATCAACACTCCCGTGCAACTTGGTGTCGTCTGCAAACTTACTGAGGGTGCACTCGATCCCCTCGTCCAGGTCATTGATAAAGAGATTAAACAGAACTGGCCCCAATACTGAGCCCTGGGGAACACCACTTGTGACCGGCCGCCAACTGGATTTAACTCCATTCACCACAACTCTTTGGGCCAGGCCATCCAGCCAGTTTTTTACCCAGCAAAGAGTACACCCATCCAGACCAYGAGCAGCCAGTTTCTCCAGGAGAATGCTGTAAGAAACCGTGTCAAAGGCTTTACTAAAGTCTAGGTAGACAACATCCACAGCCTTTCCCTCATCCACTAAGCGGGTCACCTTGTCATAGAAGGAGATCAGGTTAGTCAAGAAGGACCTGCCCTTCATAAACCCATGCTGACTGGGCCTGATCACCTGGTTGTCCCGTACGTGCCGCGTGACGGCACTCAAGATGATCTGCTCCATAACCTTCCCTGGCACCGAGGTCAGACTGACAGGCCTGTAGTTCCTCTGATCATCCTTCCGGCCCTTCTTGTAGATGGGCGTCACATTTGCTAACCTCCAGTCAACTGGGACCTCCCTGGTTAGCCAGGACTGCTGATAAAGGATTGAAAGTGGCTTGGTGAGCACTTCCACCAGCTCCCTCAGTACCCTTGGGTGGATCCCATCCGGCCCCATAGACTTGTGCATGTCTAAGTGGTGTAGCAGGTTGCTAACCATTTCACCTTGGATTATGGGGGCTTCATTCTGCTCACTGTCCCTGTCTTCCAGCTCAGGATGCTGGGTACCCCAAGAACAACTGGTCTTACTATTAAAGACTGAGGCAAAGAAGGCATTAAGTACCTCAGCCTTTTCCTTATCTTTTGTCACTATGTTTCCCGCTGCATCCAATAAAGGATGGAGATTCTCCTTAGCTCTCCTTTTGTTGCTAATGTATTCACAGAAACATTTTTTATTGTCTTTTATGTCAGTAGCCAGATTAAGTTCTAGTTGGGCTTTGGCCCTTCTAATTTTCTCCCTGCATAACCTCATGACATCCTTGTAGTCCTCCTGAGTTGCCTGCCCCTTCTTCTGAAGGTCATAAACTCCTTTTTTTTCCTGTATTGTCTTGAGAGACTGGAATGCTGTTTCACCAGTATTGTGGTCTGCATTACAGTCTCTACATCTGCATTAGTCTGGTTTATATTTCCTGTTTTCAGGTGAATGACATAACAAACTAGTAATTTATTGTTTCATTGGTGGAGGATTTTCTTTTCTGTGTGTGAAGAAACAACAAAAAAAGCCCCTTTAAAGTGTAGGTCATTGTAGAAAGATACTTTTTTCGCAATCCTTCCATTAGTAGTCTGTTACACTTGAGAATGATGATAACGAACAAAAAGGAACTAATCAATTTGCAGTGTGATTCGGTATATTCATGGTATACTCTGCGATTGCAATCATGGGCAAAGCTATCAAGAGATGAACCAAAAAGTAATTAAAGTTAGTATAGAATTGGAATAGAGTTCTTCCTCTGTTGTACCATAAAGCAAAACATCTGTCTTCTAATATAATAAACTGTTCATAAAGTTGACATTTGAGACTATGTAAAAAGAAGAATGGAGGGAAAAGCCAGTTTTGTTCATGAATAATTTCATTTCACTGGAATTAAACAGCTTACATTTAAACAAGAGTTGTTGTGCTAAAACCAAATCTAAATATTGAGACTGAAAATGCCCAGAGACTTGTAGGAAGGGTAATCCAATGAAGTTTGGAGGACAAGCCCTGACACTGCTCTAAAAAGTTGGGAGGCATGTTTTACGTTTGCTTGCTACTAAGGTAACAGGCACAAACTTCCATGCCTTTGGACCCCAGTGTCCTTTTCCACTGTAAGGTGCAATCCTTTAATGTTGCTCTTGCATATAGCATTTAAGTTTTATAATGTAGGCCAAGCAGAAGAAAGAGGACGAGATAGGGGAGCTTCAAAATTAACTCACTGCGGTGGTGTAAGACTGTTCTAAACTGTGCTCACATGTTGAGCAAGATGAAATTTATTCATGAATGCAGGTGATAGAGAATACTGCGAAGCCTAGCATGCAGACATGTGCAATCAGTGTGGGTAGGTTCTTACTCCTGCCTCTGCACGGGATTACTGATGACCTGTGTTTGGCAATGCTTGATATCTGGGCAGGGTGATCTGCTTGGTGACTGTGGATTAGACAAAACTGGCAGAGAGTCCTTTGGAGCTCGAAGACTGGCAGGACGTACTACCAGACTTGCACAGGCAAGCACTGAAGTAGTGAGATCGGCAAAACAAAATGAAGGCCGTGGAGGGTGTGACATTCAGACCTGGGTTAGATGAGCTTTGCTTCTAATCATCAATGCTAATTGCCCTTAATGAGACGCTTGCAAGTGGAAGACCTGGGTGCCCAAGTTGTGTTGCACAGCTAGTTTTTTCCATTGGGCCTAGAAAATATTTCTTAAACTAAATTTAAAGATAAAACTTAGCCAAAAGAAATAGAAGAGCCTTCTTTACATGAAGTACTTCTGACCTGCTGCTGCCAAACTGTTTTAATGAAGAAAAGTCAGGAGCTTTCCCTTGTTTCACGAGCATATTCTTGTGGCTAGCTGTTGTGGTTTAACCCGGCAGGCAGCTAAACACCACGCAGCCATTCGCTCACTCCCCCTGCAGTGGGATGGGGGAGAGAATCAGAAAAAAGGTAAAACTCATGGGTTGAGATAAAGACAATTTAATAGGACAGAAAAGGAAGGGAAAATAATAATAATAATAATGATAAAAGAATATACAAAACAAGTGATGCACAATGCAATTGCTCACCACCTGCTGACTGATGCCCAGCCAGTTCCCGAGCAGTGGCCGTGCTCCCCCGGCCAACTCCCCCCAGTTCTTTTGTTCAGCATGACATCGTGTGGTATGGAATATCCCTTTGGCCAGTTTGGGTCAGTTGTCCTGGCTGTGTCCCCTCCAAGCTTCTTGTGCACCTCCAGCCTCCTTGCTGGCAGGGCAGTATGAGAAGTTGAAAAGTCCTTGACTTCTTGTAAGCACTGCTCAGCAACAACTAAAACATCAGTGTGTTATCAACATTATTCTCATCCTAAATTCAAAACACAGTACTATACCAAGTACAAGGAAGAAAATTAACTCTATCCCAGCCAAAACCAGGACACTAGCCCAATGTGTTTTTTCTGGGCATGCCTAGTGGTTTTGAGGTTTTTGGCGGGTTTTAAATAGAGCTTTAGCTTGCCTTGGACTTGCTTTGAAGCTGTCTGTTTTCTGTGTGGAATTTGAATTCAGAATAATTTCTCCCCTTAATGCAGGTTGCAGTACTACTTACTGACTTTAAGAAACAACTGCAGCATATTTACATAGTTTTTTATTTCTCTTATTTTAGGTCTTAAGCATCCAAGTAAAGTGTTACCACGAAATCATTACTATAGGTTACAGAGTCTACCACTCATATGATTTACCATGGTTTAGATCCCTCAGCTGGTGAGTAGCAAGCAAGAACATCAATAAGTAGGGATGTGAAACTTAAATCTTCATGTTCTTCATATCCTGTCGTGGTGGAATGATAGCTTTGTAGGTCATGTGCAGACATAAAACTTGACATCTGCCTCTAATACAGGATTCTGTAATTGTCTTCCACCTGTGAACTTGGACAGTTGGCCTTCTACTACTTCAATTTTTTCCTTCTTATAAATATGTATATATGTACACATATATGTATGCATGCATATATGCTTTAAGTCAGAATTGAGCATGTGTAAGCTATGTAAAAATGTGCATAGCCAAATAATCACCTGATATGTATTACTTGAACTGCTTTGATGGTTTTTTTTTTGGTGGTTTTTTTTTTTTTTTGTGGCTGTTAACCTTGCACAAGAAATAAATACAACAGGTACTTTAAAGGCTCCTCTTCACACACACAGAGAATTAAAATAATAACATACAAGTTTTAAATCCTTTCCAATCGTGCACTTAATTACAGGACTGCATAAATGTAGTGTTGGGGGATCTTCTGAAAGCCAAAAGATGAGATTAATTTTTCTGGCAAATCCTGGATACTTGTGACAATGTCCAGCTTATATAGGGCTGGATAGAACAGGGGAAATCAACTCTTCTTCTGAGTTCTGGGAGGAAAAATAAAGGCTTTTGATTAGAGTCAGCATTATGGGAAGGTGTTGGGCACATGTAGTCTATAAGGTGCCTAAGGACATAATTGTTCAGACATGACCTATGTTGTGTTGTTTTGGTTTTGTGTTGAGTTCGGTTTTTTAAGGAATTGAAATATCTAGGTTATTCCCTGTCTCTTGTCACACTGCTTCTTCACTTCTAAAAGCAACTTTACTGTGTAATGTGGTGGATTCCTGCTGTCAGCTCTTCTGCTAATCAGTTCCCCTCTGGTCACTCCTGGATTATCTAGGGGACTGATCTATTGTCTGCCTTATTCCATGGCTTCTGGATCTACAGCTAGAGCAGACTCATACATGAAAGACTCTGTGGTCTTGCCAAAATTTTTAGAGGCAGAGATGTGCACTCTACCACTTAGTCTACTTTGGCAGTTGACCACCGTCACTTTCATATGTGGAGCTCAAAATCAACTCCTCTGCATTGCCACACTAGCTAACATCAAAGCTCCTTTCAGTCCAACATCTTGCCACTGAGACTAAAAATTAAGACATTTCAATGAGATGAGAGAATCCTGTTAGTAGTCTGAACATCAACTATTTGGCTTATTTAGAGATGTGAAGCCTTGCAAAGTGAGTGTTAACGTCTGTTGGGGGGAAGAGAATGAGTACTGATCGTTCTGAGACTATCTGGAGATCCAGTCTTGAATCACAAGTTTTTATCTTCTGTGGCTGACTTTGGTAATAAGCCGAAGAGTATGTTGCCTAGAAAGGTGCATCTCTTAGTGGTTTTGGATTTGCTATTTATTGGTTTTTATTGAGTGCTGCCTTGGCATTTGAGGATCCCATTGTGACTTAACTCTAGAAAGCTGAGTAACTGAACATGTATGAAAACCTGTCACAGAATTACTTGCGTACTGACTGTTTTGACTGAAAGGAATTTCTTTGAAGATCCTTCAAAAAGAGATGGCTGAAGGTGACATTTCACCTCAGTTGAACCTTGGGTGTGGACATACTCCCAAAAAAATTTTTTGACAAAGTTGTAGTAATAGCTGCATTTACTAGTTAGCCGATGGATTTTATCCTGTAAGATTATTGCTCGGTCAAGAAAGCTAAAAGGTAAAATGTGTGGTGGAGTAGAGCAGCAGATGCAGCAGTAACTCTTTCAGATGACAATCTTCAGGCCAGATGGCAAAAGTATAGTTATATTCAGATCCTCAAGCCCCATGTCAGATTCAGTGTCCTATAACCTCAGCGGATTCGTTATGCAAGTACCTTTTTTCCTGTTTGTAAGGCAGAAATCACAAACTACCCTTATTAGGATACAGGAAAAGAACATGCAGAATTGCTTGTGTCAATATCGATGATAGCAGACACTTGGTCTGTACTTTTAGAATATCTGAAAAGGACTTGCATAGGTGTGGAGTATTCAATACTCTGGTTAAGGATGAAATGAATTTTCCAACTGTATCTGGCAAAATGTGTTTGTTTTTCTAGTGCGGTTGCTTTAGAAGTAAATTACAAAAATTGGCTTGTCAGAGGAGACACCGACCCAGAAGTATAAGACTGGATTTATACTTGAATTTTATTTTTATCACATGTCTTTTCTACCCTTCTGGTTTTCCTTTTATGTGGTGTTTTTTGTTGTGGTTTTTTGTTTGTTTTGTTTTTAAGAATGACACCTAAATATATATTATCTTGTTAAAATAACTGCTAGCTGTTGTATGTTGTAGGTACTTTTTGCTGTGTGTGAACTACTTCTTTTATGGAGAGACTGTAGCTGATTACTTCGCTACATTTGTTCAGAGAAGAGAACAGCTTCAATTCCTAATTCGTTACCACAGATTTATATCTTTTGCACTCTATTTAACAGGTAAGTGTAGGAAATTGCAAAAATGAAAGAACTTTGTGCTGCATTTGTTTCTGTGCTTATTTCTTTAAAAAAAAAAAAAAAATTGCCCCCCAGCTTTATGCACTTTCAGTTTCTTTTTCCTCTTGATGTTCGAGGAAATTTAGGTGTTCGCAGTTCCATTTTTCCTGTGAAAAGATGAATATAAATTTTGCGTTCACTGAGAAGAAGAAAACAGCCTAAACAAGTAGATGATCTTGAGAAAGTTGAGCTAATAGTGCTCAAGAGAAGTTGACGTGAATTAATTTTGATCGCTGAAGAACTGGGGCTCGGTACCTGAATACATGAACGCTATTTTGGCAGTCTGTGGAGATGACTTGTATGTGTAATTGCTGTGCTGGGTTGATGCTTTATTGTGCAAGTGTTCTGCTAGGTCTACAGCAATAAGATTTGCCAATATATTTTAAACTGATTATTCAAAATGCCTGAGGCTTTACTTTGTCTGCAAGATATTCAGATACTTGCCTCATGGATAGATTTTCCTCCCTATCCAAAGAAAGACTTTTTAAAAGCCTCTTCTCTAGGAAGAAGAGACGTAAGCTGGCAGTCCTGTGGGTTATTGCTTTGTGAACATGTAAATATAGTCCATGGTGTTTTCAGCGATGCAGTTAATATTACTTTAGCCTAAAATTAAATCAATTGAAGACTCAGATTGGCCTAAGGGACAGGAGACTGCTATGCTACAAATACTTGTAAAATACATTAGGAAACCTGATCTTCATGATGAACTGTCAGTCTGCCTACTGTTAATTTTTTTTAAAACCAGACAAAAATTCTACTTGATGCTTAGATCGCAAACTTGAAACCAGCTTTGCAAGACTTGACCTTTTTCAGCTGGCTTTGGCTTGAGGAAACTAACTTACCTAATGCCTTGTGACTGCTGAAGGGCGGTGAGTGGAGAGATGAGACAAGCCAGTCATGAACAAAAGCAGGAGGCAGAGCGTAGCAGAGCCCCTTGGCGGCTGTCGCATTGGGATCGTGGGGTCACTGAGGGGCTGTCCCCAGGGTTAAGGGTCTTTTGAGGGCCTCTGACCCCTGCTGGTGCAGGAAGTTGCCCTAGGGAAGAAGAGGTGCTCTGTTAGCCACCCAGAACGTTTCTTTCAGTCAGTTGAATTCTCCAATGCCTGCACTTCACGCTTGCGTTGCATGCAGCTGTATGCCTGTCTGGGGGAAAGGGGCAAGCTGGTCTTTTCCTTTTAATTATTTCTGTTAATTATTCAAAATCAGCTTGTAAACCTGGTTTTTGAGTGGTTTTTAAAGGTGATGGTCTCCTTGCTTAAAAATTGATGTCTACGATGGGACCTTGTAAGTAATGAAATGGATGCTCTTTGCTGATGTTAACTAAGTCTTGTGCTCTAATGAGAATAATTCTATATATACACTTAACTGAATACAAGCAAACGCTTCTAGCAGCAGAGGGATTAAAAGCTGCTTCAAGGGAAGAGAATTACTGGTATATCACAGTTCAGTGTAATTAAATATAAGATGATACAAACTACACTTGCTTTGTTTTACAGGCTTCTGCATGTTTGTTTTGAGTTTAGTGAAGAAACATTATCGTCTGCAGTTTTACATGGTGTGTATTACCCACTTTGCTGTGGTCACTCATGTTATGAATGTCACTAGAAACAATCATGTCCCTATGTTCATAAAATAGTTTGGAAGAGGGGTGTGGAAAATGTGCTTAAACTGACAGTAACATGAAATCAAGTGGTGTTGGGCTGTTTGGTAGCTGTTCACCTTGCAGCTTATTATTATTATATCAGACGATGTGGCCTTTCAGTCAATATAAGCTGTCATTGGTGAGGTCTTGTGCATATACAATGTGATATGTTTCCCTTACTGACAGGCTGATAGGAAAGAGATTCCTGGAGAAAGGGATGTGCATCTCCCTCCCAGGTCTGACCCCAAATAGTTCAGCGTAGCGTGGGAAGTGGTTCTTGTGACTCAAGTGTTGCTTTGTAGAGGCCCCACTGAAGTACTATGAAGGGAACTTGATCTTAACCCCTATGTGGAAGATTTATTCTGTGACACTTAACAGCAGTTCTGGTCTTCTGCTCAGCTGTGCCTCAATAGATCATTAATCTATTAAAAGAAGCCAGTGTTCTCATCTCTTGTATTTGTCCACCTAATAAACAGCATAGTAGCTAATCAAGAGCATGAACCTTTTTCTTTTATGTATCGTATAGGTCGAAAACTTATTTTGTAATGCCACAGGTAAAAAAAAAAAAAACAAAAAAAACAAAAAACCAACACAACACCCCCACACACACAAAAAAAACCCCAAGAACCAAAAAACCACCCAAAACCAAACCAAACCCAAAAAACACCGCTGAACCCCACACTTCTATATAGGAATGATTAGAAGCAACAGTAAAACAGTAATGCAGTACAGCTCCTGTCTTTAAAGAACTTGAGCAGTCAGGGCATTGCGCAACCTTAAAGACTTCCTAAAGCTCCAGGGATGCAGTTAACCCCTCTGTTTCTACAGTGCTTTAGGTAGCACTTTACCATTGAGGATCCCTAATTCTAGACTAGGACTTAGCTGAGCCCTGTATGAGCATGTAAAAAAAATCTTTTACTCAAAAAAATTTACCCTGTTTGTGGGAGAACTTGCCTGACAGGGAGATGCAGCTTTTCTAGGAGGGGCGGTCTTTATCTTCTAATCTGCAAAAAAAGTCCTCACCTTCAGATTGGCACAAGGTAAATATATTAATTTTCCGTTATTTTTTTTTCCTTTTTCCCCTTCTGGAAAGAAGACAGAAAAAATGTGGTGTCAGTCATATGACTTGGTGCCTGCCCAGAAAACATTAAGGTGTGACTACCTAAGAATTGCGGTAAAACAAAGGGAAGCTGTGTATCCACTGTGAGGCAACACAGTGTTTGGACAGACAAGGATAGTAGCCATTTGGTTTTAGGTGGTGTTCCAATATCACTGTACAAATACTAAAAATTTTTCTGCAGAGATGCTTTAATTAACCAGCAGGTAATATTTTCAGAAACCTTCAGTCATTTCTTGCACGCCCCCTTTCAGCCTTCTTGAGTTGTCTTAACTGGAAGTAGATGCTGGCTGCTGTAGGAAAACACATGTGTTAAGAGAATTAAAGTAGGACATTCTGAGTGTTAAATCGCCCAGACATTTAGAGTGCTTGAATTTGGTGTTTCATGGAAAAACTAACAGTTTTTGATTTAAAAGTTTTTGGAAAATAAAATCTATTGTAGAATCTTTACTGGTAAACTGTTTGGAAACCACTTTATTGTACACTGGCGCTACAGAATAAACACCAAGTACGTACAGTAATACTGAGGATAATGACTGTTTAAATGACCATGCGCATAAAAATTAACACTTTGTTTTCGCTAATCCTGAGAATTTTCATGTTTCATAAGAGGACTGGTATTCTGTTATGAGAGATACGCACATCTGTGTAACATGACTCTTTCATGAGTAGTTCATTGCCATTTTATTGTTACGGTTCTAACATGTCTGTTATACGTATATACAGAATATCACATTGCTTACATTTCTTTGCTGCTTTCATGCTGAAGGTGTATGTCTTATTAAATCAAATGTTAAACTGCACGTTAAAAAATTCTGGGTGGAGGTAAGTGATGGGGAAACCTGTTAAAGCTTCAGTACTTGCTTCAGAAAGCCAGCTAACTTGTGATATACTGTATGCCCACATCTCTTGCATTATCACTAGAACTGGTCTTTCCTGTGAGCTCCTAAGTAGCTCCTCTAGCTGACATGCCAGTATTTATCAAGGTGTACGGATCGGTGTTTTCACTAACTGTTGTGTTGTTGCATTGTTAACAGTTCGCATGGACTCATGTCACTTTGCTGATCACTGTAACTCAATCTCATCTTGTCATCCAAAATCTCTTTGAAGGCATGATCTGGTAAGGGGACAGTAATAAACTGATTTGTAACTCTATTGCATTGAAAGGTTGGTTCTTTTACATAGATCTGGTTAGAGAATAATTGTGGGAACAGTTAAAGCAGCACAAATTAAAGGACCACTAATGTCTAGTTGGAAGGGGAGTTGGAGGAATTGGGAGCGATGAGGTAAAGGATACAGGAGAGGAAGCAGAAACCTCTTTAACTAGATTGGCAGCCACAAGCATGATAGTTTTGAACAACCACTTCATTTACTTACAAGGAATAGGATTGCTTGCATGCTTGGTGAAATAGTTTCCATAGCATTTTGCTGAATGGATGAATATCCAGCAATTCTTTTTCAATTACTTGGGACCTTCAGGTTGCTCAGAGCTATTGAAGTTGGACCATTTAATTTGAAATCCCCAATCTGGCCGCCTTCCTGGCCGCCTTCCCTGCCACCTTCCCTGTTCAGATAAATTCAGATTACTTAAAATATTTTAAGAGTTTAAATCTTGGATATTATTAGGTCATCTTAATGCCCCATTTCCAGCGATATATTAAATTCTGATGGTGCAGTTAAACTTGATTACTTAAAACCGCTCCTCAAAAAGAGGATGTGTTTTCCCACCCCCACTTCTTTAGGAACAGCGTAAATTACAAGTTGAGAAAGGAGGAAGAAGCACATGGAAGATGATTTGTGTTCTTCCAAGGACATAATACTGCATGTTCTCCTTTTTCTTTTCCTGATATATGTACAACTGGGGAGATTATTGCAGAAAAGATATGCTCATAGTTAGAAAGAAAACCCAAAGCCTTTGACAAAGTTTGTATGAACAAATTCTTTTCATGGTGATCATGTTCATGTGCCAAAAACTGAACCTAGTTGCCTTGCTAGCCTACTATTTCTTATTTCTACTGGTGCTAGGCAATTTGGCAGATGGTCACAAAATCTGACTTTTAGGTTATTAATACATCCCTGCTTTGAAAAGGGAAAAAAAAAGAGGTTAACAGGCTTGAGTAACAAATTCAGATGCTGTCTGCATGCAAAGAATACTTAGAAAGCTAAGTATAAGGCTTCTGCAAACTGACAAGAGGGAAAAAAGGAAAACTTTTTTTTTTAAATTTAGGTATCATTAAACTTACAAGGAATTTGCTTGCTTTGATGTTACCAATAACATTAACGTGTTTATACCTGTTGATTTCTTTTTAACTGTGGTACCAGTCTTCAAGCCTGATAAGGAAAAAGCCAGCCTGTTCACGTTTTTAAGCTCATGCACCAAAATCTTATTTTAACTTGAACTAACATGGATCTGTAATGGACTTGATTGGCTGAAGACTAAAACCACTATAGCTAAATATGCTGCTCATGGGGGAACTAGGTGAACATGTTATGAAACATAATTCATTCTAAATACTACAGAAAAATTTCCCAGAAAGAAATGCTGCTGTTTCAATTTCTGTCCTGTGTTTAGGTTCGGGCAGCTTTTCTTTTTCTCCATGAAACTTTTAATGTCTTTCTCTAGGTTTTTGGTTCCAATTTCAAGTGTTATCTGCAATGATATTACCGCTTACATTTTTGGATTCTTCTTTGGCAGAACTCCATTAATTAAGGTATGTCCTTAGGCACTTCCTCACTAACAAGCTTTTACAATTTATAGCATTTTTGATACTTGTTCAAAAACATGTTCATGGAAAAAATACTTTCTGCTGTACTGCACGATACAAATCTTCAGAAACAGGATAGTCAATTTGGTTTTTTAGCAAAGATGTGTAAGTGGAAACTGGGATTAATATGAATGTAATATTGACATTACAGTACAATACAGTTCGAGCCTATTGCATCATCATTTATAATTGCTTCCTTTTTGGAAGCATGTTTACTGTACAGAAACTGTAATTTGAAATAAGCCGCTAGGTCATATATACCTATTCCTCATCTGGTCTTGTTGACATAGCACTGAGAAGGGCTCAAATAGTAATCTTCCTATTCTGGTAGAATATGCAAGACCCCACAGAAAGCCATGAATTATTATTTTCATGATGTTGCCATGTTAACTTCTGGGTATTTAGTTGGTTCTGATATTAAACTACTCCTAAATTGAAAACGTGATAGAATTTGATGAAGAAAATAGCTTGCTACACTGGTCTTTCTAGGCCTGCAGTTATTTGCTGTATTAGTTTGCCAGTCTATATGTAGGAAGCTAGTGTCTCCCAAGGAGCGTCCCCAGCAGTAGTTGTCTAACACCCAGGCTTCTGTCACTATCTAAATATGCATTTGCTAGCAGAGGTCTCCAACACAGCCATGGCGTGCTTGTGCAGGTTTCTAAGTCTTCTGCTTGAAGGAGCTCAGCTGCTTAATCCGGGTCAGCTGCGGCCAGAGGCAGGCAGCAGCCCCCAGATGGCAGCAGCAGATGGGAAGGGAGCTCTCCGTTCMCTCAAGCTGCCCAGTGGCACCAACCAAACTGTGGCACTTGCCCTCCTTGCCTGGGACAGGTCCTAGCCATACTCCTCTACTTATCATGTTCAGTGGCTGCAGCTGCTGACATTCAGTATTTCACACATACCTTTGAAAAACCAAGTAAGAGCTTAATTTTCACAAACAAGGTCCAGAAATAGAGTAAAAAAGGGTTCGGTGATGCAATTGATGAGGCTAACACTACCTCTTTTGTGCCTAGCTGTCTCCCAAGAAGACCTGGGAAGGGTTCATTGGAGGCTTCTTTTCCACAGTTGTATTTGGATTTATTGTAAGTAACCACAGGACTTTCCTTGTATAGGTTCAGTCTTCAACTTCCTGTTTTTGCTCGAAGTAAAATTACTGTCAAATTTGGTCATCTCAAACTGCTGAAAGCCTAAGAGTTAGGGGTTTTTTTGGCTAGAGAATTCTGCCAATTCGTAACTAGCTGGAAAGGCTAGGCAAGGCTTGCACCTCTCCTGAATAGGTTATATCGACCATTTTTGCCATTACTGTTACTATATCTGGAATTGTTTTATCTATTAGTTGCATCCCTATTTTGAAACTGAAGTTTATTGGTAGCATTATTTATGCTTTGTAAAGTAGTACTTTGTATTACGTACTTTATAATGACATTTCTCCTGAGAAGTAGTTTACACTGATGATATACATAGAAGATAATAACAGCGTACAGTATCTGTTCTGATAAGTAATTTATCACCAAGGTCAGCAGAACTCTTAACTGCCAAACTTGGTAGAAGCAATAGTTCAAGTTTTAATGAAGTGAACTGCAAAGAAATGATGAGTGGCTAATGTTTTGGGATTTTATGATGCAGAAACATCCAGTAGATATGAATCTGAGAGATACAAAAAGGAAAACAAGTTGGGAAATCATCACTAAGCTCATTGAACATCCACATTTGTCTGCCTTGTTGAGGCATTCTCCAACTTAAACAGGCCGATTTTACTCCATTCTGGGTCTCTTTATTATTAAAAAGATTTTCATTATCCTCAGCTTGCGATGACAAAGCCATCCATTACAGTACGATTTTTGACTGTAACAACAAATGTCTATTTCAGGAATCCTTGTTTTGCTTTTCAGTTTTCCTATTTTTTGGCTCAACATCAGTACTTTGTCTGCCCAGTGGAATATAACAGTGAAACCAACAGATTTGTGACAGAGTGTGAACCTTCAGAGCTCTTTCAGATGAAGAAGTACTCTGTGCCACCATTGCTTCAGGCTGTGTTGGGATGGGTAAGGAAAAAACCAAGGCTTTGGCTAAAATTGAAATCGTACTTCCCAGCTTGAATGGTTTTCTAAATCTTTTTAGAAGGGTATGTGAATGCTGGTAGGGCTTGAAGGGTAAGAACTGAATCGATACCATGAGCCTCTCCGTTGCTCAGACCGGGGAAGTGGTCACCCAAGCAGAATTGAAATGCATTGCTGGAGTCACCCAAGGAAACCCGCCTTTGTTCTTGTGGCCCGTATTCTCTTTGTGCTGGAAATGGATGTCACTTAAGCATTCTGCAGACAAACCTATTTTTGAAGAGCAACCTTTAAATTTTTGTGGAAAGTGGACAAAGGCTTGTTATGGCCTGAATTAGTAGCAAGCTTAAGTAATCTTGTAGAACTTCGTTCTGTTTTCAGCTAGTGTCTAACTGCTATTAGGGTTGGACTCGTACTTTCTTCACCACATAGCACCTTGTGCATTAGTGCCATTACTTCCGTGCTGAGTGAAAAAGGAGTACCAGTAATAGTTCTGTGTAATGTAGTCACCGACCCTTTTCCTCACACCCAGCCTGCAAGTTCTTTTAAGTGAGCTCTTGTATCTTTACCTGTCAGGAAGTAGGTTGTCAATTATCCTACTATACAAAGCAGTGCTTCTGAAGTCACAGGCTCCAGAGGCACTCCAACAGGAAGAGAATACCAAATACAAACAACGTAGTCTGTCATTATCTTTCCTTTAGGGAAAAGAGGAGGTGACTGGGATAAATGCAGAACAAGTGGGTTCTGCAGCGCTCCCCTCGCCTGTGCTGTGGCTCAGCACAGAGAGGGAGTGCACAGCACTAGGGAAGGCAGTGGGCTTTACCTATGGTTACATGGRTGTAACACTGAAGGAGAAAAGTTCATGTGGTTACAAGAAGAAAGCACAAACTGGAAACTGTAGCAACCAAACCTAAGACTAAAAGCAATTAATGGCTACAGTTGGTACTTAGAAAAGTAAGATTACATTTAGAAGGAGCTCTGATATTTTCATACCAAATGAATGTACTGTTGCTTCAGGGACTGTGGGGTTGACTGCAAATTTAATAAGGATTTTTCTGCACAAAAACATAATGTGGACTGAACAGATAGAAATCTTACTGTGTCCAGCTATATTGTGTATTTTGGTAAAGGGCAAGGAGATGGGAATGCCCAGCTCTGTGCCAGTCTAACAAAGAGCT
The DNA here is from genome assembly GCA_035582835.1 of Phoebastria nigripes. Classification (NCBI taxonomy): domain Eukaryota; kingdom Metazoa; phylum Chordata; class Aves; order Procellariiformes; family Diomedeidae; genus Phoebastria; species Phoebastria nigripes. The sequence continues at coordinate 412,141 of JAYKAV010002893.1, read as the reverse complement.
ATCAGTTAACCCTAAAAAGAGATGGTAGTTCCATGTGCACTTCTGGAGTACTTTTGCCAGGCTCTAACAAGACTTTTGAGGAGAGAATTTGTTTTAGCACTCTTTATAGAAAGTCAAATTGAATCTACTTGTTTGGGCAACAAACTGGTTTTGGTTTGCCCTCGTTACTTATTTCCTGATGTCCTCTCTCAGAAATATGACCAGATGTTATGTTTGGAAGACATATTGCTTGGTGTCAAAAGATGTCGAGCCTTGTGTTGTCCTAACAAAATTGACTTAATAATTCCAACCCATAAACTTTTCTGTTTGACCAACTGAATAGTTTAGCCTAAAAGAAAGGTGTCTTAAGATAACTTCACAAAGTAGTCAAGAAGTTAATTGGTGTTGGCCAGCTGTGATGCAAATCAGAAACACAAGGTACAGGATTTTTCAGCTACAGATGGTGCTTATCAAGATTTGCCAGGTGAGGTGTGCTCTGCTCTCAGGTCAGCATAGATTTCCTTCAAAGACTGGAGCTTGTACCATTGACTTGAAAGTGCTCAAAGCTAAGTTACAAAAAAAAAAAATCCCAAACAACTCCAAAACCCAGGAAACCCAAACAAACCAAAAAACCCCAATCAAACAAACCCAACAAACCCAAAACACCCCAACCAACCAAAAAAAACCCTTTTTTTCTAATCCTGTGTCAGGAAGGAAAACAGGTACCTGTTGCCTTATCTGTAAGAACTTGAATGGATCAAAACAAATTTCAAGTCTGTGAACAGGCTGAGGGGAACAATATCTGTTTAAATGCAAACCAAAAAGTATTAATGGAGGTAAACCTTCTATCTCCCATTATTGCTGTATGTACACAAAGGTGACAGTATGGTGGACTAGTGCAAAATTCATATCTATCTTGTGAGAGCACTTGAAAGAAGTGACAGTGAATTGCGTGAAGGTGACAAGTGTGTGGAGAGCATTGGGCTGCTTACTAAAGCAATACTAGGAATTTGTGGAAAACTCCTTTGTTTACAGGAAATGGAGCTGGAAAAGCAGAGCCAGGGAAGACTAGAGAGTCCCATCATACGTTATGGAATTAGTAGTTATATTCCTTATGATCAACTAAGGGATTGGCTGAAAACCACATCATTTGTTAAAGTCAACTGCTCTAGCAACCCAGAATAATTCATCCGTTCACATGACCAGACCTTTCAGCAGCTTTCTACAGTATGTCTACTTTTCCTTTCTTTACAGTATTACTTTGTGTCAGAAAAACTGGAGCTTTGTGGAAATTTGCTCTGTAACAGCCCCATTTTAAAATATTTAAGCTTAAAATGCCTACGATCAAACATATTGAAACACAGTGCAAATTATTTTTCTTGTAGGAAACGGTGAATATGTACCCATTTCAGATGCACAGCATTGCACTGTCAACATTTGCCTCGTTAATTGGGCCATTTGGAGGATTCTTTGCCAGTGGATTTAAAAGAGCTTTCAAAATCAAGGTGTGTAATGACTCCTGTAAGCTGATTTTGTTTTGGTTTTCTCTTTGAATTGGATAAATTGGTGGGTTGGGTTTATTTTATTTTTTTAATCGTTCATTGTAGTACCTAGTGTTTCTACTAAGGTGTGATGATGTTTGAGCTGTTTTTTAGCATCAGCAGCAGTATTTAGTTTTATCAGATATATGCATGTGTTATTCTTAAAACTTTGCATAATCAACATGTGACTTTAGTGTTGGAAATCTAAGAATAATTTGGTTTCATATTTTGGTTTATAATTACTCTTCCAAGTCACGTTGCAGAAGTGATTTAGACAAACAAGATGTGAGATGTTATACTTGACATGAAAGGCAATCTGTAGATGCCTGAGAAGCACCGACAGTGGTTTGCCCTTCAGCTTGTGGCTGGCTGTATTTTACCAATAGTATTTGTGTTGTACGCAGATGCTGATGTGTTAGGTTCACCAAAGCATGAGATGTTTAGCTGCCTTTGCCAATACAGTGCYGCCTTGTAACAAGAGTTTGTATTGGCAAATGATGTGACGTGCTAACTTCTGTTTATTGCAAGGTGTGCGCTGTCGCTTGTGGCAGTGTTGTCCCTGGCTGGTATTAAGTGGCAGCAGGAGTATGGGAAGAGGGCAGCCCCAAATTTTCTCCCGACCTTCTTTATGTCTTGGTAGGACTGCTGTAATTCTTATCCTGTTGCTTGTTGTTGTTCTTGTTATTGTTCCCTATGTCCACCAGTTTTGGCATGTGCTTTGCACAGAAGCATATAAACCTCTCTGTTTGTGCTGAACTCCCATACATGTGCTTGTACTTACCCCTCTTTCTTATGCCGGTCCGAGAAGCTTGTCCGGCACTTTGCTAGCCACAGCCTCGTGCACTGTCGTACCTGTACATCCCGGTAGCAAAAGACTGTGTGAAGAAGGGCTTTCAGGGGAAAAAAATGCTTCTGAAAAGCAGCACTTTTCAGAAAAAGTAGGTGTTTTTTTGTTTTGTTTTGTTTTTAATGCTTCTGCGCCCCAAGGTGGTGACCAAAGGACTGTCGGGAAGACAGGGATATTGTGGAATTGTTACTGAAGGCAGCGCGTAGGTTGGGTTAGACACTCCATGTCTGCCCAGCGTTGAAGGGCTGGAGTGGCACCAGCACAGGACTGGTTTAACTTGCTGGCAGTCGCCCCACATGACTAAGGTCAGGGTTTTCACCCAGCAAGTACACAAGTGAGTGTGGATGACAAAAAGAATATATGAGGGTAGTTTGACTGATAAAGCTGTTCTACAGACAAGATTGGGTAACACAAAGGTAGTGTATCGAGCTTTGTTTGCATCAGAAATTTTTTTTTTTTTTTTTAAGTAGTGATAGTTTTTTCACTACAGGTTTTTTTGATTCTGTTAAATATATTTATATTGTATGCACACATTATGGTTTTTAACTATGGTTACCAAGAACCCAGTGAAAAAAATGGCAGGTGAATGGGCAGTACAACTTGCAAAGCCAGTGTTAGACAGTGAAAAGAGTCCTCAGGTTGCTCCTTCCCTTGTAGCAAATGTATATTCCCTGGTAACAAGTGCTTCAGCAGCAGCTACCAGTAGAGGATAAAGCAATAAAAGTATTAAAGAGGAGAATTAGATTCTGCAGAGGCACGAAACGACAGCCACTAGCTTAAGAGGCTTGCTACAAGATGAAGTATGTATAGGCATGCAAGTGTACTCAGTACTGGCAAACCTGCACCTGACCTACTGCTGTCCTCTTGTGTGATAATGTGGACAAGTTGCTTCATCTCTTCTTTTTCTTCTCACCCCTTGACTCACCTTTGCAGTTAAAAACTCCTTTAGCAAAGGAGGCTCTTGCTAACTTTTGGCTCAGTGCAGTGAAACCGTAGCTTAATTGCGGCCTTAATGTGCTGCTGTCAAGTGATACATCGTTAGTGTGTTTCATCGGAATCACTGACCTTGGTTTTTTTTCCACCCCCCCCCTCTTCCCCTCCTTCACACCCAAAAGGATTTTGCAGACACAATCCCTGGGCATGGTGGGATAATGGATCGCTTTGATTGTCAGTACTTGATGGCCACTTTTGTTCATGTCTATATCACCAGTTTCATAAGGTATGGGCTTTGTACAACATTAACTGCTTAAGCTTGCATAGGAGCTGTACCATAGTTACTTCATACAAGTTATGTTCTGCACTGTTAGCATAGGGGAGATTGCAGGTTTCTAAATCTGATTTATGCAATGATTTAAAATACAGAACTATTAAGAAAACATACGTCACTGCCTAGGATTTGTGTCAGGTTCAAGCTATGCCTTAATGTTTCTGTGACTGCTGTTAAAGGTAACCTGTGTACCCTAAATACCAGAAAGTTTTGTGTAGTGGCCTCTTAGAAGTTTTACTAGAATTTACTGATTATAGGAAGGTATGAGAATGGGGTTTTGGGAAGGAGGGTTGCAGCAGCATCTGCTTTGCCTGTGTGGTTCCTGAAGAGCCTGCAGGTTGCGAGACTGCAGTTCTTCCTGGAAGTTTCAGTATTTCTGTCACTTGACTTGGGATTTGCTGTTTAAGATGAAAACACTATGGTTAAAGAGAGGAGGCAACTTCTTAAAAATACTGCTCATCTTCCCTGAACCACACCAGCTTTCAAGAAGAAATCATGGGAATGACAATTCTCTTACAGTCAGTCATTTTAGTTCCTGGGGCAGGGGGGGATCAAGGGGCTATAGGTGTCTGAACTGATACATGCCCTTAGTTTTGTAAATGCATATGGCTAAATAATTATTAGATACCTAATCAGCAACAGATTCTTTGCCTTGTATTCAGTCTATCTTAGAAGCAGACTGTATATAAGTGATTAGCTAAAAATGAGGCTGTTATTTAGAAAAGCTTGGTTTAATTTGCGGTTTTCTTTACCAACTTGGCCAACTTTCCATTTAGTTCAATAGTACACAGCTTATCTGGCAACAGATACTAAACTAAAAAAGATGTGTTGATGAAAAATGTTGATTACAGTGATTAAGGATCAATCAGGGAATCTTATTTGTCATAAGCCTTCTCAATATCCCCATTTGACAGCAAATACAAGAAATGCTTTTTAGTTTCTGTTCAGATTGAGCTAAGGAGTATGCTTTGCCAGTAACGCTCGCCCATGCATCCTGAGGCAGTAGACTGGGAGAAATCCATAACTTKGTGTCCCCAAAAAAGGGAAGGCATTGTTTGCGCAGCAAGAGAAAAATGGAAAGCTGTCGAAGAGCTTCTTTAGAGCTGCCGCTCACAAAAAAAAAAATTTCTTTTTTCATTGACAGGGGTCCAAATCCCAGTAAATTACTGAAACAGCTGTTGATACTTCAGCCTGAGCAACAACTAAGCGTGTATAAAACCCTGAAATCTTACCTCATCGAAAAAGGGATCCTGCAGCCATCTCTGAGAGGGTAGTTTGTCAAAATGGAGGACTAGAAGAAACCTCCATTTACAAGAAGCCTGTGGAAAAGCATTGCAAATGTGCACATAGATAATAGCTAAAGGAAGAGTAGTTTGTGGTCTGGAAGAGGTGAATGTTTCCTGAAATGAATGTGAATGCTATGATTTCCTATTAGGACACAGAAGATCTCTTACTCCTAAAATAATTAAAATGCTTGCAAAGTAACAGTACATATGCTGTATATTTTAGTTCCTGAAGTGGATGGCAGCACCCAGCCTGACAGGCTTTGTATTTAAAAATAAAAAAAATTAAAAAATAAAAAATAAAAAAAAAWTCACTGTTAGTTTTAATAAGTTATTTAGTACTGTATATCTTAGCAATACTTTTTTGGACTCTAGTGGTTACTGAAGCATAAACAGATGAGGCAGGCGGTCCCTTTTATGTAGCCCAGTGCTGAAATTACAATTGGCCAGAAAATACTTGTTAGCCTAGTCAAAGAGGTACTTACAGCCTGCTGTATCAGACTACCTGTATTTACTAAATTGCTATGAAGGTTAAACTTAGCTCTGTTTTTAATTAAACAGCTTTCTTATGAAACTATTTCATGCTTTCAAGAGAAAAGTACCTTTACTGAAGTATAGCTGGGCTGTTTGGGCTGTGGAGCTGCTATTTTTTTTGGTTAATGTTATGGATTATAAACAAGCGTCTACATCCAGGAGTAGAGATTACCTGAGAAAATGGGATTCTCCAACCCAGTAAAGAGATTGGGGAGAATCTGGAGTTTAAGCCCTTGGTTTCCACTGCCTGGTCAGTGTCTGAAGACAGTAATTCAAGCCTTACTCCTTGTGCCTCTTAACTACTGCGTAGAATGGGGGTATTTCCTTCTTTTTAAAAGCACTTTGAGGTCCTGAGTAAAAAGTGAAGTTTAAGTGCTGTTTTATTAACGTGTTACTCAGTGAAGGCAGAAACTTTTATCTCATGAATGTGCACAGTGCAAGACAGGATGCATGGTTCTTCTGCTGTGTGTTATTATTTATTAAGAAGATCCTCAAGCAAGTTTGGGTAACCACACAGGTGTTGAATGGAGAATTTGTATAGAAAGCATCTATTCTGTAGACTTAGACTGGGACATATGAGGAAAGCTGATGCTCTGAAATTCTCAATCCTAGCTGTTTTCTAACTTTTTTCATCATGTGACATGTCTTGATGCAAATAAAAATATAAACTTTTTTTGAAATAACAAAAATTACTCCTGTACAAACAGAAAGCACAAATGCCAATTTTGTTTTGGTATGCTGTAACTTGATACAATTTAATTTTTCCAACTAATTGTAAATAAGTTTCTCCTGCAGTGAACGTACTGATGCCACATATATGTGTGTGTATATGTAAAATATTAAAAGGTGTATGTATATATATATGTAAAAGGTGAAAATTTTAAATGGTTGGTGCTACTTGAGGATAAAACCATGGAGAAAATCACTAGGGTGGGTGATAAGCTGTATCTGTAAAATTCAGACTGCTTTTTGTTGAACACCATGCAGCTGAGACCACCATGCACTCTGTTTTGGACTTAGGCCATGGCAGCATGTGTACAGCTTGTGTATGGAAAAGCACCCCTGTACATGGCTATGAAACAAAATCCAGGTCTAAAGTAATTCCTGTTGATGTCAGGTATTTGACAGAATTAAATTATGTCTGACCTGGAAATTGCAGTACTGTATTGAAGGAACACTCCAAGACGTAAAAAATGTCTCCAGTTGCTTGTCCGTCAGTGGCTGTCCGACTTGGCTTATTAATTGGAGGGGACTGAATTGCAGCCCTTCCACCGGGAGGGCAGCATAGCCTGAGGTTAAAAGGTAGCACAGCCAGGGAGTGGGACATGTGAAAAGGTGCTTTAAAAAGAAGGGAAGGGAAAATGAGAGGGCGACCAAAGTAGCATACCTGGAAAACTAACTTTTAGATGAGGCTTTGGTTATGTACAGGACTTTGGTGGATGCTTATGAAAAAACACAGCTGTACTGGAGCTGGTATATCTTTATCCTGGGTATTTAAAAAAAAAAATTAAAAATTTAAAAATTATATATATATAGAAAGGTAATTGTTACTTCAGAAACTTGAACTTTTTAGTGTAATTTTATAGCATGTATAATAAGGAAGTTAAAATATATTTTAGCATTTAATACAACAGAGCATTTGAAATTAATTGCTATCTATTTGCACAACAAAGTTCAACACTGCAATTCTGCTGTTCAATGTTAAAATGAAGAAACGATCACTTGTGAACTCGCTCATCAATTTTCTGCATAGAGTAATAGCTTCCTGCTGGCTTAGACTTGGTGTAAATAAAGCTCAGCAGGACCTGTCACTGTGAAGTGACAACTACGCTTGCTTAGTACAAAGTGCATTTACCCCACTTGTTACTTCTGTTAGTTCAAGCATTGCAACATGATCAACAGGAAAGTTTAACTTTTTACACCAGTGATTCTTTTCACTTGCACTTTTGTTCCAAGTTGCTATAATTACCTGTTGAGCAAAAAAAAATGTATATTATGTAAATATTGTAAATGGTATGAGCATATAATGTCTGTTTTAGTTTGACTGTTTCAATCTKTCATTGAAGCAGGCATTGTAAAAAAAAAAAAAWAAAAAAWAAAAAAAAAWAAAACTGGGACAGAAATCCTCCTGTCTTGTATTTCCTATAGCATGCACAGYGGGTGGAGATTTCTTAACAAGAATTTATATTCCTTTATATTATTCCTTTAAAGTTGTGTTCTTAATAGCAAAGCCTGCTATTAATTTCCTACCTTTTGCCCCTCAAGACTTCAGACCATCCTTGACTGTTGCTGCAAGCAACTTGTACGATGTACCTCATCTCCAAAGCCATGCAAACTTGTCATCGTTTCCAAAAGGTGCTCACTTCAATGTCATGTGCTTTTCCCCCCGAGTGGATGGTGCACAGTGTGCAGTGCAGTGTGGCTACTGCAGTTACCTGGAGCTGACAGAATGGAAAAGCGACGCTTTCATTGCCCTCTGCAATTACTTCCCTCCATGTAGGAAATACTGCTGCCTGCAGCCCCTACAGCATACCAGCGAGAGGCTGGAAGAGGCTGCCACAGGCATCAAGGCCTGATCCTGGCTCTTTTGGTTCTCCCCATGGTTCACAACCAGTAAGAGAGTTCACTCACTTGGGCTAGACCAAACAACCAGAAGTGCTGCGGTGAGCGCAGTGGTTGCTCAACGGGTGAGCTCCATTCGTAGGGGCACTCCCTGGGATGGCCAGGTGGGACTTTCTCTGGTGCCTGGGCCCCGGCTGTGTCACAAGGATGGCACTGCTGCTCCCAGTCACCACTGGTCCCTCTTGCTTCCACTATCTGCAAAGAAATGGCAGAGAGGGGAGGGTGCAGCAATGCCAAGACTAAAGCTCCTGCTCAGGGAGGACTCAGTGACTCCTCTTCCCACCCTGCCACATTCTGCCTCTGGAAACATGAGTAATCTTTCAGTTTTCTTGGTGTCAGGGGTTGTGAAATTTTCTTGGTTTGGAACTCCACTTCCCGTTCGTTATTCCTGGCGCTGCTGGCACAGGCCTGTCAGTATTCACTGTGCGTGGGGATGATGGGGCAGCAGCTGGCAGCTGCGTCTCCCCTGCTTTCCTGTTCCTTCCCTTTTAAGTCTTAGATCCGAGGCTCTTCACCTCCTGCAGCCTCAAACAAGCTGGGTAACAAATGCATCTCGTTTTTAAATTACAAAGAAGACTGTAACATCTGTTAAATGCTCACCATCAGCAAAACATATCTGTGCTGTGCACCTCCTTGGACTTTAGAAAACTACTGGAGAAACACAGAGGGACCTTTCCCGTGGCCTGCATCTGCTTCCCGATGCTCTTCTGAGGAAAGGAAGGGGAAAGTTAGTGGTGAGTTTTCTCCTGCTAGACAGATAATGTTTTGGACTGTTAGTTGCACAGAAACAGGAAATTTTTAGCTTCAACAGACAAAACCCTTTCAAGGCATGCTCGCTGAGGCAGCTGGAAGGAGCTGCTTTCAGAGATACTAGCGTAGCAGTGGACTGGCCTGACAGCCAAAGTAGAATCATGGAATCATAGAATCATTAAGGTTGAAAAAGACCTCTAAGATCATCGAGTCCAACCATCAACCTAACACCACCATGCCCACTAAACCATGTCCCTAAACACCTCATCTACACGTCTTTTAAATACTTCCAGGGATGGTGACTCAACCACTTCCCTGGGCAGCCTGTTCCAATGTTTAACCACTCTTTCAGTAAAGAAATTTTTCCTAAGGTCCAATCTAAACCTCCCCTGGCGCAACTTGAGGCCATTTCCTCTCATCCTACCACTTGTTACTTGGGAGAAGAGACCAACACCCACCTTGCTACAACCTCCTTTCAGGTAGTTGTAGAGAGTCTCCCCTCAGCCTCCTCTTCTCCAGAATAAACAGTCCCAGTTCCCTCAGCTGCTCCTTGTAAGACTGGTTCTCCAGACCAGACCCTTCTTTTTCTCCAGACCCTTCACCAGCTTCTCTGGACACACTTCAGCACCTCAATGTCTTTCTTGTAGTGAGGGGCCCAAAACCAAACACAGTATTCGAGGTGCGGCCTCACCAGTGCTGAGTACAGGGGCACAATAGCTTCCGTACTCCTGCTGTCCACACTGTGGATGCTGTTGGCCGCCTTGGCCACCTGGGCACACTGCTGGCTCATATTCAGCCGCCTGTCAACCAGCACCCCCAGGTCCTTTTCTGACAGGCAGCTTTCCAGCTTTCCGCTCTTCCCCAAGCCTGTAGAGTTGCATGGGGTTGTTGTGACCCAAGTGCAGGACCCGGCACTTGGCCTTGTTGAATCTCATGCAGTTGGCCTCAGCCCATCAATCCAGCCTGTCCAGGTCCCTCTGCAGAGCCTTCCTACCCTCGAGCAGATTGACACTCCCGCCCAGCTTGGTGTCGTCTGCAAACTTACTGAGGGAGCACTCAATCTCCTCATCCAGATCACTGATAAAGATATTGAACAAGACTGAACCCAAAACGGAGCCCTCGGGGACACTGCTTGCGACTGGCCGCCAACTGGATTTCACTCCATTCACCACAACTCTCTGGGCCCGGCCGCCCAGCCAGTTTTTTACCCAGCAAAGAGTACACCTGTCTAAGCCATTAGCCACCAGCTTCTCCAGGAGAATGCTGTGGGAGACAGTGTCAAAGGCTTTACTGAAGTCCAGGTAGACCACATCCACAGCCTTTCCCTCATCCACTAGGTGGGTCACCTTGTCAAAGAAGGAGATCAGGTTGGTCAAGCAGGACCTGCCTTTCATGAACCCATGCTGGCTGGGCCTGATCCCCTGGGTTGTCCTGCACATGGCTTGCGAGCACCCCCAAGATGAACCACTCCATAATCTTCCCCGGCACCGAGGTCAGGCTGACAGGCCTGTAGTTCCCCGGGTCCTCCTTCCGGCCCTTCTTGTAGATRGGYGTCACATTGGCAAGCCTCCAGTCGTCCGGGACCTCCCCCGTTAACCAGGACCGCTGATAAATGATGGAGAGTGGCTTGGCAAGCTCCTCTGCCAGCTCCCTCAGCACTCTCGGGTGGATCCCATCCGGCCCCATGGACTTGTGAGTGTCCAGGTGGCGTAGCAGGTCGTTCACCGCTTCCTCCTGGATTACAGGGGGTTTATCCTGCTCGCCGTCCCCATCTTCCAGCTCAGGACGCTGAAGGATAGCCTGAGGATAACTGGCCTGACTATTAAAGACTGAGGCAAAGGCGGCATTGAGTACCTCAGCCTTTTCCTCATCCTCAGTGGMAACGTTCCCCCCGGCATCCAATAGAGGATGGAGATTCTCCTTGGCTCTCTTTTTGTCGTTAATATATTTGTAAAAACATTTCTTGTTGTCTCTAACGACAGCGGCCAGATTGCATTCTAGCTGGGCTTTTGCCTTTCTGATTTCCTCTCTGCATGACCTGACGAGATCCCTGTACTCTTCTTGAGTCGCCTGCCCMTTCTTCCACAAGTGGTAAATGCTCCTTTTTTTCCTGAGTCCCAGCAAGAGCTCCCGGTTCAGCCAGGCCGGTCGTCTTCCCCGCCCGTTCTTCTTAYRGCAYATGGGGACAGCCTGCTCCTGYGCCTTCAAGACTTCCTTCTTGAAGAACGTCCAGCCTTCCTGGACCCCTTTGCCCTTCAGGACTGTCTCCCAAGGGACTCTCTYGACCAGTGTCCTGAACAGGCYGAAGTCCACCCTCCGGAAGTCCATGGTAGCGGTTTTGCTGGTCCCCCTCCTTACTTCACCAAGAATTTAAAATTCTATCATTTCACGGTCGCTAAGCCCAAGATGGCCTCCGACCACCACATCTCCCACCAGTCCTTCTCTGTTTGTAAGCAGCAGGTCGAGCRAGGCACCTCCCCTGGTAGGCTCCCTYACCAGCTGYGTCAGGAAGTTGTCTTCCACACACTCCAGGAACCTCCTAGACTGTTTCCTCTCTGCCRTGTTGTATTTCCAGCAGACGTCCGGGAAGTTGAAGTCTCCCACAAGAACAAGGGCTAGCGATCGCGAGACTTCTGCCAGCCACTTGTAGAATGCTTCATCCGCCTCAAGTAATCCTTGTTTGTGCAGTTGCAGCAGAGGGAATTAGTGACTTTTTTTTTTTTAAAACGTTGACTTCAGTTGTCCTACATAACGTTTAAGCCACACTGCGCAGAGTCCCTTTGTCCAGCTTGTACTAGAACCTGCACAAAACTAAGGTACAATTGCTCTTTCCTTGCAAAGAGTTTCTCAATTATAAAATGGATATTCAATCCCATGGTTTAGCAATTTCAAATTGCATAAACTTAGACGTAAGTCTGACAGGATTACAGAAACAGGCGGTAATCTAAGCATCATCCATAAACATAGAATCATAGAATCATTTAGGCTGGAAAAGACCCTTGAGATCATTGAGTCCAACCGCTAACCTAATACTACCAAGCCCACCATTCATGTACTGCTGAATACTGCAGACACTATGATTTGTTCATTGCATACATATTGCACCCTGACTTCCCAATACTGGTGCTTGTTCTGCAAATTACAGGGACACGTTTTGATGTCTAAAGGAACAGGTGAGAATCATAGAATCATAGAATGGTTTGGGTTGGAAGGGACCTTAAAGATCACCTAGTTCCAACCCCCCTGCCATAGTCAGGGACACCTTCCACTAGACCAGGTTGCTCAAAGTCCCATCCAGACTTGAACACTTCCAGGGATGGGGCATCCACAACTTCTCTGGGCAACCTGTTCCAGTGCCTCACCACCCTCATAGTGAAGAATTTCTTCCTTATATCTAATCTAAATCTACCCTCTATCAGTTTAAAGCCATTACCCCTTGTCCTACCACTACATGCCCTTGTAAAAAGTCCCTCTCCAGCTTTCTTGTAGGCCCCCTTCAGGTACCGGAAGGCTGCTATAAGGTCTCCCCGGAGCTTTCTCTTCTCCAGGCTGAACAACCCCAACACTCTCAGCCTCTCTTCGTAGGAGAGGTGCCCCAGCCTTCTGATCATCTTCGTGGCCCTCCTCTGGACTCGCTCCAACAGGTCCATGTCCTTCTTATGTTGGGGTCCCCAGAGCTGAACACAGTACTCCAGGTGGGGTCTCAGCAGAGCAGAGGGGCAGAATCACCTCCCTCGACCTGCTGGTCACGCTTCTTTTGATGCAGCCCAGGATACGGTTGGCTTTCTGGGCTGCAAGCACACATTGCCAGGTCATGTTGAGCTTCTCATCAACCAACACCCCCAAGTCCTTCTCCTCAGGGCTGTTCTTAATCCATTCTCCACCCAGCCTGCATTTGTGCTTGGGATTGCCCTGACCCATGTGCAGGACCTTGCACTTGGCCTTGTTGAACTTCATCAGGTTCGCACAGGCCCACCTCTCAAGCCTGTCAAGGTCCCTCTGGATGGCATCCCTTCCCTCCAGCATGTCGACCGCACCACACAGCTTGGTATGGTCTGCAAACTTGCTGAGGGTGCACTCAATCCCACTGTCCATGTCACCAACAAAGTTGTTAAACAGCACTGGTCCCARTACCGAACCCTGAGGAACGCCACTCATCACTTGGACATCGAGCCGTTGACTGCAACTCTTTGAGTGTGACCATCCAGCCAATTCCTTACCCACCGAGTGGTCCATCCGTCAAATCCATGTCTCTCCAATTTAGAGACAAGGATGTTGTGCGGGACAGTGTCAAATGCTTTGCACAAGTCCAGGTAGATGACGTCAGTCATCTTTCATCAGAAAGACTGGTATTATTAGGATTTCGTTAGCACAGACATATCCTTTGCAAGTTGAGTATGAAAAGGCAACATATTCTCATAGGGAAGTCAAGGTATAAAGCTTCAGCCGCATTTAATTGCCACCAGTTCACTTGCACTTGCCTAAGTCAAGGTGCAATAGCAGCAGTTGCTTACTCAAGCAGTTGCTGCTCCCATGCAAAGCGACCAGGCCAGCTGCCCCCGGCGCAGCAGGGACTCAAGTTTTGACCTAATCCCATGCGCAGCTTTCAGAGCAAGAGGATAGGTTTTCACTTCTGCTGTTAGGACCCTGCTCTTTGATCACTGGAAATTAAATACTTGTGCTATCTGACAGGAATTGTGCACACCTCTAAAGAAAACATAGCGAGAGCTCTAATTGCCCAATAGTGGCTTATACTAACTGCCTAACTATGGCTAATCATTGGGGTTTGTGTGTACTTGAAGGGCGTGTGTAGCTCTGCATACTTTGACCTTGTTTCTAGTGTGACAAACTATCATACCCACCAAATGTAGGCTATCCCAAGATAGTGAGAAGCAAGCTCTGCCAGACTCCATGCTGTGCCATGTCCAGCTGCACCGAAACAAGTTTCTGACTTCAAATTCAGATGGAAGCTCTGTAAAACTACAGGCCAGGTCCTTTCTTCCTGCAGCAACTAAGATGCAGGCAAGCCGCTGGACAGTTGACTCATATTTGTTTCGAAGAAGAAAATCAATGTGAAAACCAACACGGCTGCATTTAATCTAATTGTGCCTAATTGTGCTCAACCTTTTTTTCCTACAGYGCCCTTCAGGCTAACTTTCAACCCCTGCACAACTGGCACTAGTGATGCTTTGAGGTATCTCATCTACCACATTGCAATCCACCTGAATTATACCTGAGCCCAGCAGACAGCGTCCTACCTGCTGCCCTGAGGGTTTTCTCAGACACCTGCCCCAGAACATTTAAGGCCTGGCAGGGGAGGCCTGATCCCTCTCACTGCCTGTCTTGCAGAAGCCTTGTGTCAGCGTGGGTCTGGTCGTGAGCTGCCCGCCTGTGCTGGGTCATTGGAGAAGTCAGGGCTTTCCCTTGGTACGTGTCTTCCTAAGCCCCCACCTGGGTAAGTGACCAGGCTCTAAACCTGGCTGGACCTCAGGCTTCTAGTCAAGAAGCATAAAAACCTTTTTTTTCTGGAACCGTTGCACCCGGGGAGCTCGTAGCATACACCAGGCAAATTAACTTGGTTTTCATGTACTGGAGGAGAAAAACGTTTATCTTGAACACAGCCAGAGAGACCCGCTCTAAGAGACACATAAGCAGAAGATGGAGGCAGGGAGCTGCCATTCCAGAGCAAGTCCTTGCCAGGACTGGGATGACACCCTGAACACCGAGTTCATTCAGTGCATGGATGGCAACACAAGGTAACCGGGGGCAGACCCCATCGCCTTGTGCCTTCTGCCACTCTGTACAAGGCTACACGCTGTGGTGGGGAGGAGAGGCTGAGCGCCGCGACATAGGGAGGCTCCTGGGTGGCTCAGAGGACACGTGAGAGGGGATGGCTTGGGCTKAGCGGATGAGAACCAGGGTCTCCATGCCGCGTGGCCAGGCAGTGAGTCTCTCAAGGCACAATGGCTCTTGAGGCRATGGCTTCTCAGCCAACTGACAGCAAATCTCCAGGACTTCTTGCCAAAGGATCTTCTGGATACATAATATTTACATGGCTTTGAGGCAAGTCTGAACAACACTGAGGTTTGTTAAATAGATAACACCGGTATGTGGCCTAGGATGAGCTGAAAATTACAGGAGGCCAGAAGAGTACTTGGAGTATTCTAAATATCTGCTCCGGCCTTATGCTTTTGTTGCCATCTGCCTACAGTCAGGGTCGGACACAGGACATTCGGGTGAACCTTTGGTCGGACCGAGTACAGCCCTTTTTTTTTTGTTGACTTTCCTTTTCCTTTCTAACTGTTGGTCTCCCTTTTTAGGCTCAGTTTGCAAGACTCAAACATCCCTAATAGTGTCAGGCTAAATAACAAGTGTGTGTCACCTGCAAACAGCCTCACTTTGCAGACCCAACCGCACAGGTTTGCGGCCAGTGCTCCCTCTGCAATACATGGACATCACTCCCACTGAACATGGTTTTTTCCCTCTTTTAAACAAAGCAGACGGTGTAGTCCAAAGAAACATACTTTACTTTYTCCACAAGCCTTTCACCAAGTATCTATGCAGAGCAGCAGGAGCTGAAACCATGCCTGGGCTCGGCGGGCTCCCGCCGGCAGGGCCGGGCGTGCCACTAGAGGTCCCCCGCTGTCCGCCGCATCCCGCCCCGGGACCYCCGCCCGGGCACCGCCGCTGGGCTTGCAGCTCTTGCTCCGGCCTGGCAAGGCAGGAGGCTTCACGGGAGGAAAAGCCTTGTGGCCGGGCGTATTTCCCAGCGGCGGGCCGAGACCGGGCTCGGTCACGGCGGGGTGGCGGAGGAGCGCAGCGTGGCTGCATCTGCAAGCGACACAAGCACGGCGGGGGCCGCCAGCACCCGGGCACGATGCAAAAGTTATCGGGGACAGCTCAGCAAGGAGAAGGAGCCACGCTTAAGCAGGGCGTAGGTGGCAAATAACTACTTCTCCTGCTCTTTTTCTGAGGTCCAGTGGCATCACAAGCTCGCTGTCAGTAGGCCACGTGGTGGTACTGGTTTTTGCTTATTGTTTTGTTTTGGTTGTTCCAGCTGCAGCAGCCAGAGCAGGCTACTAGGTTTCTAGGTGCAGGAGGGAATGCTCAGGATGTACAAAATAACTCAGCTCGTTTGGAGTGGCCAGTCCACGCTGAAGCACAGTACTACAAGAAACACACCAACCAGATCGAGCRGTTTTTCAAGGGAACAGCACGATCAGAGGAAGGTTTAAACACACAGCCTAGAAGGGACGTCTGGATCACCCCAACAGAGTCAGTCTGGGGAAGGGATGACTTGAAAGGGGATGCACAAGAGAAATTAGTAAAAGGCCGTTACAAAGAGGAAGGTACTAGATGAGAAGGGATATGATAGATAGGACAAGACTGCTAACTCAGCTAAAATAGTAATACGGTCACAGTTTGGAAAAAGAACTGGCAAGCCTGAACCGTGAAAGCAGCTTTGGTGAGAGACACCACAGCAGGAGGGCCGGAGCTGCAAGGGGGAGCCTTGCTGAGTACAGTTAAAACCAACGCCTTCACCGTGCCTGCACCTGGACTTCAGTGGCCGGCTTCTCATACGACTGCTCGTGTTCACACAGAGGGATGTTTATGAAGTCTGTGATCCCAAATGCTTGCGCTTTTCAGGAAAAGGACGTATTTGACTTCATGGGGATTCAGTGCAGAGGTTGCTAACGTAAACATGAAGATTTGAGGAACACAATCCCTTCTAATACCCCTCATGATTTTACAAGGCACAAATTAGTACCTCTGCAGGTAACTCCTGCAACAACTAACAAAAGCAATACTATGCCCTGTCATGCTTCCATCCACTCTTTTGTTTTCCTTCTCCTCCTCCACGCCCTCCCTTCAGCCTCCACCTCCAGTCTCCTTGCAAATGGACACGTCTGGAAGGACCAGCTCTGCAGAGACACCTGCTGCAGAGCACTACTGACCCCTTGCAGAGAGCACCTCCCCGCCTGGCTAGCAGCATCCTCATCAGGGTATAAGAAAATTCACATTTCTAGTAGGTGAAGTGGTGGTGTTATGGTCACAGAAAAGACTATTTATTGCACTGAAGCCTCCTGAGGTTTCAGCAGCCAAAAAGCAAGCAGCTGCTGAACTTCAGGGAACACCAGGGAGAATATACCATGCATGAGCCAGCTCTGCAGAGCACTGCAGCTTCCAGGCAGACACGGGCCCCTCCCCTGCCAGGGGACATGGAAACGCTGAGGGCTGGGACTGCACAATCAAGGGTAGCCTTAAGAGAGATGCTGCAGCCTTCTGCTGCTCAGTGCTGAAGAGAGCTACAGCCCCTTAGATGAGGCCATCTTAGATTATGATTGCCCTGATGGAAAAAAAAMCCCTTGTATAACCAGGTTAAAAATAGAGAAGCTGTAAGAGTCTAGAGGGTTGTGGCATCTGTCATCCCAGCCAGTCTCCTATTAATACCAACAGCAGCATGGACCACACAGTCAGCTAGCTGACCATGCAGCCGAATTGCAGAGCACGGGAATGAGTACTCGAACTGATGCTCAGTGCTGCCCATTGCAAAGCTTGCCCTGAGTAACTTGTGATTTTATTTTACTCCACATTTTCTTACTGATTTATTACCTTGAGTTAAGAGTTAAGATTGAACCAGTTTGCAGCAGCATATCCTGCTACCATTTATTTTTTCTGGGTGTGGGCTTCAGGAAAAACCCAAGACAACAAGGTACGCCATTAAAACAGGCGGTGTTCTGGAAACCTTAATTCGGTAGTGCAGAGTAATCCACTAAAAGCTAGTCAGCAGTTTCTAGCATTATGATCTGTTTCCATGATCTGAAAAGAGATGACACTGACAATCTGTGCATTAGCAGGTATCCTTTGACATTTCTGTCACTACTGCAATCACTCTTCCTCACGCCCTTCTCCTGCACACCGTGTGCTGCAGCCTCTGACTGCCAGCCCTAGGACCCTCAGTCAATTTTCACTGTCAGTACTATGCATGTTGACCTTGAAAAACCTGCTCCTTGTGTAGCTGCCTTTCGACCCTGAGACCTGAACGGAACAAGGTTTCACCCAGATTTTTTCCTATTACATTTTTGTAGTTGCCCACAAGGTTTCTGCTTGCTTAAACAATGGAAGAGGTGCAAAAAGACTGGTGAGAGGGGATGTGCTGACAGGAATTGTCCATTTAACTGCCCACTGTCCTCCAGACATGCAAGCCTGCGGTGCAAACCCTGCTGTAAGTCCTGGGGAACGTGCAGTGCACTGCACTTTTTTGTGGTGCTCAGATGTGTGTGATAACTTTTCCCTGCCTCCTGTGTCATGTCTTCACACAACCATAGCCTGCGGTGCAAGCTGCAGTGAATGTAGGGTCACCTGCAAGACCAGACAGGAAGACCAAACCAGAACAGTGTGGCTGTGGTGGGGGGGGAAGCGGGAGGTGGGGGTTAGTAAGGGGAGACAACGTCTAGTTTGGTTTTCCATAAGAAAAATACTTGTAAGTTTTTAATAGTTTTAAGCCCTTTGAAGTGTCCAGTYTGTGCCTTGGTTAAATGTGAGAGGTGCTGCTCCTCATCAACAAGCCTGCTCTGAGTGCTAGGGGTGCTGTGTGTGTGAGGTCACTCATTCATAAACCCTATAGCAGCAAGTAGCTTTACTAAGCAGTTGCTTATAATGATTTATTTTTTGTGAGGCAGTTTTCCAAATCAAATTTGAAGAAATAGTTGCTTTCTGGACAGAGGACACGCATATGGAGTTGAATAAACATCCAAGGCTGAGCTCCCTCACAGAAGACAAAACTCCTGGCATTGGATGGTCTCCACCCAGGGCCTGTTTGCTGTTCGTTAGGTGACCACTTGGTTTTACTTCATTGATGTAAGCAACAAAAAGCACCTGGGCTGTGCTCTAAAGGAGGAGCTTCCCTATCACCCATGTTTGAACAGGAGGGGAGGTGCTAACACATCAGTCTTTCGGGGATTAGAAGGGCTTGCTTCAGGAGCTCCAGCCACTAGGTTTTCAAAACACTGAGTATGGTGGCATTTGAAGCTAGCTGAAACTCAGGTTGAAGACAAGTCTTTTACTGTACTTCCAAGAGTGTGTTTAACCCTCTCTCATCAGAAGAAATCCTTTATAAAACTTGTGGCTGGCTCAATTACATGCTATTAATTTTATTCCCAGACCTGATGTGGAACAGCTGCAAACATCAACAAAGTGAGCCACATGTCAATTTTTTTGTTAATGCTCAAAGTCTTGAAGCCAGATGTTTGAGCAGCAGCAGAGGGAAAAATGAGTTCAATTTCCTGGCAGGGATATAAGCCTTTGTGTTACAGGATCTTCTCCACTCCTTTGAGCCATCATTTATACAGTTTTCCCAAGTGCTTTTCTCAAAACAAACAGGAGCACCTGGAAGCTGAAGAACGGCTATCACATGGAGGAAACAAGAGCAGATAAAAAGGGCTGACCAAGTATGCTGGCTTCAGCAGATATGCCGACTGCCTGGGCTGGAGGGTTCACACCCAAGCAAATGAGCCCTGCTGAAGTTCAGCATCTCCACCCAGGTTGCTTCCCTAGTGCTCGCTTCCCCAGGAGACCAGCCTTCCCTGCGAGAGAAGATTGCCCTGCAGTGGGCTCTCCTGGGCAAGCACAGCAAGGAACAGCCAGCCGTGGCACACATCACAGGCAGAAAGGACAGCTGCTACTGAGCAAAGCTGTGCCTCAACAGACTCCCAGTTTTACGAGGGGTATGCCACTTTGGAGCTAGAAGGCTGGATGTTCAGATGTATTTGGGGACTTCAGGATAATCTTGGCATCAGGTAATTTTTGAAATGTTTGTAAGAAATAGGTGTTTCAGAACCGGGGGCTGGCGAAGCCAGCTGCAGAAAACTTTCTTTACATCCTAGAGACCCTTAACTTTCTGGTCAGAATACAGTGTCTTTTGCTACTGTGACTTATAGTGACATACCTGCTGCCGAAGAGAGAGAACAAATTCTTCTCTCTTGAGAGCCAAGCAAGGACCATCATTCCCCCCATGCCCAGGAGACGGGCAGGGGTGCAGCCATCACCCCTCCATGTCCACTCTGGCATACAGCAGTGGAAGAGTAGTTGCCCAGCTCAGGTTTCGGTCTCCTTGCTGTCTTTGAGAGCACCTCTGTGCTATGTCAGGAATGAGACCCTCCTTATCTCCCATGGTGGCTGTTTGTAGCAGAAATCTTTGATGCGGAGATTGTCTGAGAAGGAAAATGCATGTTTAGTTATCCTAAAGGGCAAGGCATTCACTTCCAAAGCTGGAGGTCTTACTCCCAGCTCCCAGTGCCGTTTTTGTGCTGGGAAGCAAACGTCTTCCCACTCCCTTCTGGAAAAAGTTGGCATCGGCAGGTGCCAAGCACCTTCAGAGGAGAGGACGTGGAAGGCCGTGTATGCAGGCTTGGTGTGTTCGGGATAAGCGTGGATCTGCAGGCTAATCCTCAGCTGAAGGAGACCCATGTTTTGAGTAGTCCCAGAAGCAGAAGTTGGTGAACCTGCGGAGCTTTAATTTGAAAGTGCATAGGCATTTACATTTTTAAAAACCTTCAGGGTTAGTTAGCAGCTGAGTGGGAATCCCGCAGAGCACAAATCTGGATTTGGGTATTTAAATCCCCCATAACCTTTCTGTTTGTCTGAGCAAAAGTAACTTCAAATGTATTTCGAGAATACGGCTTCCCACACATGCAGCAAAGGCTGCTAACTCTAGCTTTCACATTAACTAGGATAATCAAAACACATAATGTTGATCTGAAAGCCTTCGGTTTACCTTGATGGATTTTCTCCTAAGGGCTTTTATACCCAGATACTTGAGCAAAGTGACCAAATTGCCCCCATGCAACCAGTAGTACTTCAAGGCTAAATACACTTAGTAAATAGAAGGGGAAAATTTAGGTTTTCAACTTGGGCTCAAAGCAATCTGACGCCTTGTTATTAAACAGCTTTTCCCACACTTGAATGACTCTCCTCTCTCCAGCAAAGACACGTTTCCAAACCAGTCCCAAGCTAGCTAATTTCAGCCTCAAACAAAAACTAGGGAGGCCCCTTGGTGAAGTGAATGGAGGTGAGGTGAAGCTCTTCCTTCAGCTTGCAGCATCCTCACCTCTTCTAATGCCAGATGTACTTTCAAAAGCAGAATGTAAATTTGACCTTAGCCTGCTCTGTTGTAAACAGACAAATTATAGTAATTACACAACCAAATTTCACATTGCAAAAATACATGTTTACAAACACTTCCTATCCAAAGAGAAACAGAAGGCATAGCTATAAAAGAAGCCTGGAGACTGACATTCATAGCAGCTCTTAAGGCCAAGAATGTCACTGAGTGGGGACACAAGCCTCCACTGCGCTAACCATTAAACCAAAAGATCTTTGCTAATCTAATAAATCACTGTAAGACTCAGTAGACAACCCTGCTTCTGCTAGGGTGGCATTGAAAAGAGTGCTAGGCGTTGGTGTATTTGACCTCACTTCAAACCAAGGACAGTGTCCTCTGGAGCTTTGGCTAGAAAACAACATGCTATTTGTCTTCTACGTTCTTCTAAATAATTTGTCAGCGTTGAGGTTATCATATTTATCTCATCTGGTATACAGCAAATGTAATACCATCCCTTTTGAACAGAGGCTGTAAGACAAAAAAATAGCTTGTAGATTTCTGTGGCTTATGAGCTTTTTTCCGTGAAGACCCGTGTACAGCAGGACAACAGAATGGCCTGTATACTGCAGATGGCATTGTCTCTAGCCACCAGATCACAAACTGTATATCTCTAGCAGAAAGATTTAAATGCCTTTTTTTTTTTTTATTTACAGTCTGTAGAAACTCATATACCGCAAAAGTTCAGAAGACAGCATTTGTCAGACTCAGACAAGGTCCCTTTGTGTACTTCATGGTTGCTTTTTAATTCGTGCAGAGATTTGGCATGTCTTTAACACAAGGATGATTTATTCACAGTGGCTCGGTAACACTAACTTCAGACAAATTCTTCTGGTACATGGTTGTTTGGTTTGGTTTTGTGGCTGGAGTATCTGTATACTCCCAGTATGTGGAAAAGGTCCCAATTGCCTGATAATTTGAATGCTCCTAGGCTAAAAACTTTGAAAACTTCCTTGTAAAACAGATTTAATTGAGAGCCATTTTGTCCAGTCCCTTCCAGTCCTGCCCCTTCCCTTTTTGAAGGGCTTATTTAAAAACAAACAAACAAAAAGGAATGCTGCCCAAGAAATGCAGGGGTTTTTCTTAATTGCCTCACTTGGAAACTATCTGTCTTTAACTGTGCTGTAGCCAGAAATTACTTCCAATTTACACACTCCTATGCTTGAAAACTTCCACAGGCAAGGATTTATGCTCAGTTGTAGTTGTGATGTCAAAGTATGGCTGCTCACTGGAGATCCAGTCTGCACTGATGTCCATGAGAGCAGTGAAGAAAACCAGCTGACCCACTTTGCTACAGCCTTTAAGCTTGCTGCTGTTACACTAGTAAGTTCAAGTAAGCGGTGACTGCAAATCGCCAACGTCGTGGTGAAAGCTAGCAACACAGTTAATGTGTTTTCTAGATTTAAAAGCTTGAGGACTTGCAGTTACTTGTAAGTTCAGTGTGACTAGCCATGAGGATGAAGGAAGGCTGCAGTGATTTTTTTGTTTTCATGCCATTGCCAGACAAAGGTATTTGGAAGGTGAGGATTTTAAAAGCCTCCCTGGAAAAAGTTTTAAGAGGTAGGAAGCCAATGTAACTAAGCAATGGGTTTTTTAATGATTTAGTCCTTCAGTGTTAAAATTTAAGGCAGGCAGACTCCACCACAAGGGTGCAATGGTAAGGCAGGCTTCACTGTAAGTGGCAGAAAGCTTTAATTTGCTGTTCTTATTCTAAGGGGTCAGATGATGATCTTTACATCAGTACACCAAAGGAAATAATTTAAACATAATTAACTTGAGCTAACACTGAAACTCTTGGGAACATAGTGGTGTTCAATGCAAGGGGGGTTTTAACTTGCTCTTTATCAGGGATGTGATATTACTGTTTAAATTAAGACGAGTCTTAATTAAACTTGACCTAAGTGAGAATACAGTTGGGTTAATAGTATTACATTTGCTCAGACTGTAGTTCTAGTATACTTTTAGAGTGGAGAAGGACTAAACTATTATTTTACTGAGGATTAATATAGCAACTTATTTTTATAAATGTTGTGCAACTTCTCCATTGCTTATGCCTGGTTCTCACATTTTTGTTTCAGTAATTGTTTTTTGGGAAAATGCATTATAAATCAACGTTATCAGCATTAAGCTTTGTTCTCTATCTAACAATTAGTAAATGGGTTATTTTATACTTGCATGCCTTTTCAGATAGGCTGTAAAGATAGCTGTCCATTGGGGGTGTTTTAATTATTTTTATTTAAAAACAAACACACAAAACACTAAAGCAAAAATCCCTACAGCAAGACTTTTGAGAGACAAATTAAGGAGAAACTTAGAAATGAAGTGCATTCACATGGATCCTGAGAGACTGACAGCTGGATGCAATATTTTGAAAAACAGTACTTTTGCCTGGGACTAACAAATTAGAATGTATTTTGGTAGTTCAAATGAAACCTACCTCCTTTTGTCTGACTGAAAGGACCAAGCTAGATGCCATGCCTCCTCCCAATGTCTTTGGAGTATGGCCCTTCATTCCACAAAACCCAGGCTAGTTTTTTTGAATGCTGCCTGATTTTTCCAGTACAAGAAGAGACAAGAGGAGGGAGTTTGGTTGCATAGTTGCCTCCAAAAGAAGATACTTGCAGCTTCAGAGCAGATACCGATTCCCTCCTCCCTGTGTGGTCAGCTCCCCCGCTGCAAACTGTCTGCAACCTGCAGGACCCACCTGTTCAGTTGTGAAACACTGACTGTGCCAGGCATCTCCTCTGCCAGGCTTTGTTAAAAAAAAAAAAAAAAGCCTCAAAGCAGAGCCAGTAGCTTGAAAATGGCTTTATTATTTTTTTCAGGGTGTTAGGTGCTGGAGGTGCTGCTCTCAGGTTCCAGCTGCCCTGAAGGCCATGCTGCAGCCCATGGCAGAGAGGGTGGCCTYGCAGAGTGCACTGATCTGGTGGCCCCACAGAGGCACAAGCACCTGATCCAACACCCACCCAGTCGAGAGACTAGAGTGTAATGCCCAAATTAGCTGTATTCACAGACCAAAAACCCAAACCTGAGGGAAAGATTATACTTTCCCGGAATTAGCTATTTAAAAGACCAAGTAAATTTCTAACTTATGACTTGCCTAGGTGCAACAACTTGAAAATCAAGTCATCTATCCAGGTGCCACATCTTTTTCACAATAGCATGCAAATGTCTCCTACAATTTTGGGCAGACCATCTTTCTGAATTGGCCACTTCTGCTTCTCACCTGCTCGCTGAGCCAAAGAAAATAGCATTTTGTGTATTTTGGGAAGGGAGTGAGGGAAGAAGCAGATGAAGGTTTTTCTGTATGGATTGAGATGACCCAAAATGAAAGCAGTTGTGCAAAGTAGCCAACTCAGAGATCTGTTCCCCTGATCTATGCTGCTCACGTGCACCAGCGTGCTGTGTCTGGCCCCAGGAAGGAGCACACAGCATTTCCTGACTGAAGCTGGCTAGCCCAGTTGGACCTATTCAAGCACACAAATGATACTCTTCATTTTTTGTCCTCAACTTATAAAACATTCCCCTCCCTAAAAAGCTCTGTGCCCTTCCCTGCACCTAGCTCTTTCAAGCAGCTCTCTCCTCTTGCAACCTGCCTCCAAAAAATCCCCTCTGCAGCCTGTTGGACACAATTCCTCTTGCTCCGAATCACCACTCCCATGCCGAAAAAAACGTAAGCTGGAGTGCGTGTGCAGCAGCAGGGTACTCCCACCCCTACAGCCCCTGCAGGAGGGCAATTAGGGAAAGTCTCTTGGGGTGCAGTGTGTGTGACTGCCTGCTGCTGCTGGGGGCCAGGGCAGACTCAGCTCTGAAAATCCTAGTAAAGGAAAAGCCGAATTTGCCAAATGGATTGGCAAAAGGCAGAAAAGCAGGGTGTGACTGTAAATCAGAAACCAAGCAGCTTTGTGCAATTAAAGCAAGATGATTCTGGCTGGTGGTGAGAAGGTGCTGAGATGTTGCCTAGGCTGGACATGGTGTTTTGGTGTGCTGGGGCTATGATGTGGCCATGTTGGCATTGCCCTGGAAACAGTGAGAAAGCCCTGCTCTGGAGGCTGCTTTACAAATGGCTGCTAGTGGCAATGGGACATCTGGAAACCACAGGAAAGCTGCAGATGGTGGAAATGTGGTACGTGGGAAGCATGTGAATTGCTTAGTAAGCCTCTAGGAACAGTGATGGAAACTCCTACGTGGTAGAGATCTTCCTTGGGTGTCTCAGGAAGGAGTTTATCATCACAGTGCAAGCTAGAGCTTACACTCATGCAAAAAATATCAACGTTATTTCTGGATAGGGAGATTGAGTCACCTTTCAATTTTAGGTATATCTGATGGGCAGTTTGTGCGACAGAGGAACGGGAATGGAATGGCATTTGTAGGTCACGTAATACAATCCCCTACAGCAGGTACACCTATACCATCAAATCCTGTTAACAAAGCAACCTCGCTTTGAATTTAGAAGCTATTTTACTACTGGAAAATTGTCACAGAAATGTGATTCCTTTCTCAGAGTTTTGGGAGGTATGAGAGCCAACATAATTTGAGGTTTTTGTTTTGTCTTGTCTTCCCCCAGTCTTTAGACAGTCATGGAGGAAAAGACAAATCCTGTAACTTAAAATTATATTGATTTTTTTTCCCAATTAATATTTCCTGTTTAAGGTCCCCTAAATTAATCCGATACTGCCAGTCTACCACAAATTCGGTTCTTAGTATGAATTGTGCTGTGAATCAGGATGTTCTATGCTTTAGTCCTGGTATTTGTTTAAATTTGCTTCATTTTCCTTTGCACTAGTTGTTCTAGTAGAATCTGGACCGAAGGCCACTTCCATGGGAGTCTTATCCTCAAACTTGTTTGAGAACCAGCTGTGATTCCCAGGTGAGGGGAATGAGAAGATAAGCATCTGTAACTGGTGAGTCTGTATCACAGAGGCTGAAGTTCAGCACGTTTCCTCCTGCAGTCCTTATCTCTGACTGAGGGTGAGTCATTTTGGTAATAATTCAATATTGTGTCACAAATCATAGAAAAGGCTAGATCAAAGACCTCCTTATGTGGCATAACTGAGGCTTTGGGTGGCCAAAAGACTAGCACCTCTTGAAGATGCTGGAGAATGGAATTACTGCAGCATTTCTGCAAGCATTACCTCTTACCTCTTTGGCTTTGACAAGAAGAATTAAGCAGGGCAGTCCTCTTCTCCTAAAAAGGTGGTTTGTGGCTTTTCTTCAAATGGGGAAGAAAAATCTCCTTGCATGATCTCTCATTAGGTGACATGGAGAAGGAACAGCTGGAGTGTTGTCTGCACAGGTCCATCTCTGTAACATTTAGAAGCAATCAAATATGATGTTCATTATTTTCCTTATAGATATCACTCCTTTACCTTGATTTACTTCCTGTAGCATCTGCTGGAAAATGTAACATTTTAGACACATGTAGTGAATATTCCTATTAACCAGCTAAGAGAGGTTTTTCAAGCTCTGTTAGCTACTTCCCAGTTCCCAGAACACAGATTTTGCAGGAACTGCCCTCTCTTTGCTCAGTTGTGATAGTCAGTGTTCTCTCCTGCTGATGACTTGACAAGAGTATATCCCCATGCCTTTCTGATTGGTGCCTGAAAGCGGAAATAAAATCAGTTGCAGGGTTTGCAGTTTATCTCTTCAGAGGGGACAAGAGGAAATGATGGGGAGAGAAAGCTAATCTGTTGAGAGGAAAGATTTGCACTCTAAATGAGGGAACACCAGCAGGAGGAGTTTGTGGGAAGGGACTGTTTTCCAGAAGGCTTCATTGGATGTTTTGAGAGAGGAGGGTGGCTCATGCAGTGACAGCGAGTGTGTAATGACGCTCAGGACTGTCTTCTGCAGAGGCCCATCAAATTCCAAAGAGTCCTGCACTTGGTTTCTTACTGCTGACAATGTACAAAACTATCTGGTGTTTTGAGGAAGAAAGGATCACATGATGGAGGAGAAGGAGGCGGGGGAACACACAAGGGAATTAAAATGAACATGCAAGCTAGTTTGTGTGCTTTTGGATCAGTTGATTAAAAAAAAAAGTAAGCTTAAAATCATGCAGGGAAACTGCTGCCTTTCATACCTAAGTCTTATTGTCAGATATGTTATCCATTAGCAATAAAATAAATCCACATGTTAGCTACAAACATCGTTGGGGTGAATGCACATCTAGCAAGGTTGTGTTCAAACCCCATCCTGTCTGACTGACCCATGTGGCTGGCTTGAACTTCAGAAGTGGATTACATCAAGCTGCGACCACTTTTTCTGCCTCAGAAGGTACTGTTATAGACTCTGCGACTGGGGCTCGGGTTCGCTTTCAGAAGCCTACATTTTACCCCAATTGGGTGTTGAGAGAACAACTCATTCTTTTAGGCAGTATTTTTGTATGAAAAATATAAGTAAAGAGCATAAGGAAGCTGACATCCAAGTACTGAGCTGGGGATAATTATGCCACTAAGAGATGTGATGTTCTTACATGGCTTCTTCCAGAACTTTTGGTTAAGCATCCATTTCACCTATCAAAAAAACCTTTTGTCGAAAAGCCAGTTAGCCAAAATGACGAAACCATACAAAGCCAGCAGTTGCTTCTTTCCTCCTGTGACTCAAGGTAAAATGTTTTTTTTCCATATTTGAAGTAGCACATGCTAATGTACAGATGGACAGTCTGCATAAATCAATGAAAAGCTAAGTCACGCCAGGGGGTGTGACTCAATATATAACTCAAATATTATATATATATATAACTCAAATTATTATTAAGTCTGTTTCTCAACCCTGCAATAGAGGTTTTGCAATGCATGAGTACACTGAGTGACAATTGTAGGGCACTAGCTAGAATAGTCTGGGAAACCAATTGGGGTTGTAAGGAAATCGCATGGTATTGTGGTAACATGGGCCCAGAGACTAATGCATCTAGCCATTTGAAAAGCACCAGGTAACTTCTGATTATAGATGGCATGAACTGCGTTTTGTTATCCTCGAGACCACACAAATATACCCATGGCTGTAGCTTATCTCTACTACAATTACACTTCTCTGGACACTGGATGTCATGCTTATTTTAACCTAGTGTTTTTCCACTTTTCTCAATATGCAGACTGCTAAAGAATGATCCAGTGGAGATGTGAACCCTGTATACTGGGTTTAAGCCTACTGACAAGGCATGGGCTCTTTCCAGTCATGTTTCACATGGCTTGCTCAGAAGTAGCCCTTAGCCACCTAACAATCTACTACAGAAAATTCTCATAATCTACTTTTGGAACAGTCAAAAGTTTGGCTAATAAGAAATTGCTTTGGATCACCTAGCCGATGTGATACAATTATCCTACTTGGAGATGGAGGACACATGGAAAGTGCTTTTGTTTGAAATGAAACGCCCTTCCCAGACTGTAACTTGAAGGGAGACTTACGATGTAAGTTGCTGTTAACAAGGCTGCCACAGGCACCGACAAGATTTTTTGTTGTTTCTTAAAACTAGTTTTATATGACGTGGCTAATAATATTAGAAGGGCTTCAAGTTGCCTGATTTGTTCATGGGCAAGGGACTGTCAAAGAAATTACTCCTCTACAGTAAGCTACGTACATGTCTAAAAGCTCCAGACTCCCTCCGTGTACCCACACTCAATTCTAATGATGTTGAYGAGGAAGGGACTCCCAAGTTCTTCCAGCGCAACATTAGTCATAGGAGGATCTAGCTCCATTTTGAATGAAAATGTAGTTTTTTAGGAACAAATGTGTATAAAGTGGCTATAAATACATTAAGGCTAGGAATTAAATGGAAAACTATCTTACCATGGAAACAGTAAGTTTTCTGGAACAGCCTTTCAGAAGTGACCTCAAGCTTCATGTAGCGCATCTAGTAACTCTTCCTTTTTCCCACAGCACTTTAGTAATTTAGCCAAAGGGTTAACCTGGCTTGTTGTTTTCAAAGGGCATGGTAAATAATAATAAACAGTAAGTAATAATAAATATTTTTAACTAACATGTTCCTTATTAATTACCTATCCACTCTTGGAAAGCTGGAATAAAAGCAGTCCCCTAGTGATTTAGGAAATGAGGGCATTCTAAATTTATTTGGTCTCACGATTTTCTGTACTTACTGAAGTCTGTGCCATGACAGACTCAGGTTGTCTGCCGGTGTGCGTAACACAAACCTGGGGTGGCAAAAGTTTTGTTTGGTTGCATCAGTTGCTCACTGGAAGAAAGTTAGCACTGAATTTACATCTTGATAAATCAGATACTTAATTGAGTGGGAAAGTACATGTTAAGGCAGTTATAAGAAAGCTCCTTTAGTTATAGCTTTACAAATCCCTTTGCTTGTAAACATGTTCCTTTCCTTTGCTCTGCAGAGTTGTACAAGAAACCCTTTGGAAGACTCTCTGGTCTTAGATTATTCCGTGAACTTGAAGCTGTTCTTGGATTAGAGTATCTTCCTGGGAAATCGATGGTGGTGCGGGAGTTCGTTTAGCTGCAAGAGTGGATTGCATGCCTGAGGCTTTGTGACCGCTTTGTTCCAAGAATGATGTGTTTATAAATAAATGGGGTACAAAACCCACTTCACTCAGTTTTCTTCTGGTGGGAACTGACTTGCGGGCCTCGGATTTTTCCTATGCCTTGGTCAAGGGACCAACAAATCAAAGTTCACAGAAGGAGCTATCTTTATTACTGCTACATCTAAAATAGAGCAATGTATGGGTTTTTATTTGATCAGTGATTTCAACCTCTCCAAGCTACCATTATGGCTTTCTGTGAAAGTCTGTAAAAATAAAAATATCTTAGATGAAAATAACACTCCCTCATTCTAACACTGTGGAGTGTCTCAGTACATATTTGGCACATCCTCTGAGGCTGTATCAACAACAATCCAAAATAGGCTGCTGTAAAAGGTGAATCATAAAAATAAGCGGTGTTTAGCATCTTGTCCTGTATCCTCTGAGGCTTCTGACATGTACTGACTAAGTATAATCTACAATGCTCATAAGATAAAATAGTGGTCATTAGAGGTTGTGCAATTGACCTTTGTCAAGGTCAAAGTCAAACGCATGCAAAAGAAATGCATTGAATCCTTGCTCTGTTAAACTTTTTCACAAAACCTGATAGCAAAGAGCAGCTTCTTGGTTCTTTTTCAGATGTACTGTACAGATTTCGAGTTTCTTCTGATACACAGTAGTAAAATATGTACATATAGGATTTGTCATAGAAGAGCATTTTGCAGTCACTTGGTGTGAATATGCATAACTTCATCAAAATAAACAAGGTGTTTGTTATTCTCAGACCTAAGGGACTTTGTTTAAAACAGTCTTTCCTAAAATCACCTGCCTTAAAGACTACATTAATACTTAAAGATATTTCTCTTCTGGGAAAACCACTGTAAAATGCACTTTTTCAGCCTGTTCGTTATGAGATTCAACGTATGCCTTCACAAGGTAGTCTTTCACAGGCCATGCAGAACGGTAACACCTTTGAACAACAAAAAGACAACCGGAGGTCTGTAGGACTGAACCGGCAGCATTGACACCACTGCAGGTGAAGCATACCACCAAGATAACCCTTTTTTTTTTTTTTTTTTYCCCTTYTKTTTTTWWTTTTTCTTAAATTTCTCCAGAGGCACCAGATGGCAGCATTTTCCCTCACTCCGAGTGTGATCTCATCCTCTCGGATTCACTCCTGGGATCATCAGGCTTTGAGGCTGCGTAAACCACAACGACCTCAACTGAACTGCACCTTCTCTGTTGCCACCTGCTCTTTTTCCCACTTTCATTGGACGTGCGGAGTCACATTCAGGTGGCCTGAACGCAATCCAGGCCCTTGAAATTGTGGTTTGCCTTTTGCCTGTGCAGGTCTGAGAGTCCATAAGACTCATTAGCATTCAAGCAAGTAAAAATTTAGACCTAGTGAACATGGCTCTGAGCTCTAAATTTTCCGCATGCTCTAAACATTAAGGAGCATACAGTTTATTTTATTTTCTTTTTAACAACGCGCTCTTTCCCATGTACATGCATGCACATGTAATTCTTGTTTAAAAGCAAGTTTTGTGTGCGTTCTTTTCTATCAACACTTTATTCTTTGAATCTTGTAATAATATTTCATTGTACACCAGTTATGTATGACTAGTTATGTGCAAGTAGGCTTGTAACCTCTGTAGCAAGAACTCTGTTCTGCACAAATAATCCGAGGCAGGGCAGGGATTTTGAGAACTTAACTTTGCAAGCTATGGTTTCTTTTACAGCTATAGATGTGGCCTAAAGCTTTGTGGGCTGGGAATTCTGTTGTTGCACCGTCCTCTGTCTTGCTTCTTCACCTCATCCCTATGTTCTCACTTATAAATCCAACACTGCTTTATCAGTGGTTTCGTCATAGAAGAAAAAAACCCACATTATATTCAGCTGTAACAAACTATTCAAATCATCCACCTTTGAACACTGAACCTGCAGCACTGGGATGCAAATGTTTATTTACTTGAACTATGTGACTAGCATCAACAGACAGCAGAAGAAAGGCTGTTTATCCAAAATGGGGCTGGATTGCTGGGCCCCAGAGGGTGAAGGAGGAGTAGCCCTGGCTGCTGCTTTCTTCGACTGTTACTCCATCGGGTTGCTGATGTTTCTGCTGTGGTGACTCTATTAATGCTTTACAAATGCTATGAGCTCAGCGGTAGACTATTTGTGGATTGTTTAATTTATTAACTTCTGACAAGCAGCCCATTATTTTTCTGAAGAACATATGTGACAAGGGGTATTTTTTTTTTTAAATTTTTCAAATTTCAGCCAAATTCAACATGAGTGTCACAAGACAGGGACACTAGACCCCCCCACAACTCCACCCTTCCTCTTATTTAATGCCAAAAGTTATCTATAAGCAAGCAGGAAGGAGGGAGGGAAGAGCACTTCTCAAAGGAAGTCATAAGAATCTTGTACAAAGAAAACGTTAGGCTGTGTAAATTTGGAAAACAGTGCTATTTTCTTCTGTTAAAAATATTCTAATGAAAAAAAGGCTAAAATTCCCTCAATTTTCTTTCACTTTCTTGTAGCAATTTCTTTCCAGTTCTGGATTTGCCTGTACTTTGGTATTACCTAATATATGCAAACAGGACAAATGTAGCTTTACTGCCCAAGATGTATGAAATAAATGCAATGGAAGTATGCGAGCATCTCACCTGAAAGCTGAGCGGCACTGCAACACTGAAAGACAATTGTGTTGGTTTTGCCCTACCTTCTAATAAAGGAGGCAAATAATTTTAAATATATCTCCATGGTTTTTAATGATTGATGCAATCCCTTGTGCACAGTTGCTTTGCAAAGTGGAAGAAAAATTAACTGTAAATACTTTCTTTTGTCTAACTATAGCACTATAATTACTAACTAGCACCTTCTCTGAGAAAGATAAGCAGGTACCCGTGATGAGCTTTACAAGAAGAGAGATGTTGAGAAGGTAAAAGAAGTGTCTGGTGTCACTCAGCATGGATCGTTACAGCTTGCCGTTGTTTATTTTGGAACTGTGACAACCGACCGAAACATGGGGACTATAAACAGGAATGCAATGAGCATTAATTGCGCAAGAAGAAGAAAGCAATATAACTTAGCATGCAGCAAAACTTGTATCTGGTGTACAGCTGTCCGTGCAACTCCCACTGCCATCCTGGAGGATTTTTGTGATTTCCCACTAAGTTTACCTCTACCGATAAAGAATTAGGAACAGCACCATCTCTGTAAGCTTTGATTCTTACTCAGCAGAGCTGGCTAAGATAGATCTTGTTAACCCTTTACATATGAAAGATGCAAGTATCCTCCTACACATAAATTACAGAGAAGATTTGTTTGTTTTGTGAAGTGTAACTGCTATGTACCATTCACAGACTGCATCTTGCACAGTAAGTGAAATAACTGTAGGAACAAGCTGATGAAATCCGTGCTCCCCCTTGCTGCAGTCCACAGTCCAGAATGAAAATATACCAAACGGGGCTAAATTCTGCCTAGTAGTGTGCATGGTGGTTTTGCTTCTAGACTGGCATGGCTTACTAACTAAAGAGCATGCACCTGTAAAAATTCAGGTGTGCAAAGAAACGTGCATGTTAGCTTTGAATGGACTGAGGTACAGACCTTGATTGTTTTGTAGCACAAACACACTCTCCACTGATTTCGAGCTTAGCCTTCACTCCAGGGGCAAATTATTTCAGCCTGGTATGTGATAGAATGTAACTCAACACATATACTTTTCCGTCTGTGTATATATTACTCCACGATGTATACAAAACATGGTGAGTGCCCTCAAAAGGCATCCCCTGAAAGCAAATGTATAGTTTCATGTTTTGACCCTCCTCATTTTCCCTTCCTATACTTGTAACATTTTTCATATGGCCTTAGCTGTAGACAACCGTATTTTTTTTCCATAGCAGACAGTGTCAATTAGTTCTGTTAGAATATGATGTGGGAAGAGGAGGCTGCAAAGAACGGTTGGGTAGAGAGAAAGTGGTTGGGGAAGAGGTTGTTAAAATGCTCTGTGTCCAAAAAGTGGGGAAAAGTAGGCATTTAGTTAGGAGGGACAAAACAAGATACACATGGCATAAAATGTAAGTTTTTTCCAGGGACACAAGAACACCAACTGTCTAAAAGCTTCTGCCACTGATCATATTACAGTTGCTGTGATAGGAGTATGGCTGACACACTGTGCATGATTTCTCTCATGGTGCCTGTTCTTCACTTATTATCCTGCATGGAAAAAAATACAGGTATTGCAAAGGGCCAGTTGGCCCCATTCCAACCCAAAGTATAGCCCGAGCTGTTCTCCTGAGTTGGGCTAAATCTTGCTTCTGTTGATACAGTGAATTTAGGGATGTCTGAAGATGCCTTTAACAAGTAAAGGCAGCGTTGTATTGTGTAGGCAAGGAGGTTATAAACTTGTCCTTGCTTATTTTGTTTTTCAGTTGGGAGAAGTAGGGTTTGTTTGTTTGGAGTTACACTTTTGTCTTCAGTGAGAGCTCCTTTGCAGCTGAATTAGAGTTAGCCTCACTCCAGACATCCGTGAGTCTTAAGCAGAGGCCTCCTCCACCTAAATGGGAACGGGATGATTTCCACTGCCAGCTGAACAGTAGTACATCAGCCAGTAAAAACATTAAGCGGATTTACATGTTTGATGCTAATGGCCAGAGAAGGAAGATAGATAAATGGCATTGACTCCATTTGTCCTCAAGTACAACAGAGTACACAGCTTCATTTAATAAGAACCCTTAGCAGAGTCAAGAGGCAATGGTCCTGGTTCCTGGTGCTTGTGATCATTTGCCTGTGAAACACAGAGGTCTCAGATTGTTTGTGTATTGTTTATTGCAGCTTTTACCCCTGCAGCCAGATTCTCCAAACTGCTATTTAGTCTTTTCAGTGAAGACTTCAGAAGGGATTTTGTAAATTAAAAAATAACCCAGACAAAACTGCTAGAGGGTGAGTGGCTGTTAGCAGCTGATTTCTTGAAGGACATACGTTTGTAAGTGACTGGAAGAAGGCAGAAGGGTATCTGGTCACACATGTGTGGACACACCTTTGCACTGTTCCCCAGGGGTATCCGAGTGGATGAAGCTTGCCCCAGGGTTGCAGTGACCCCCTGTGCTGTGTGGCCAGCACATGGCTAAACTGACGCTTTGTCCCACTGACAAAAAGGAGTCCTTTGGCCGTTGGGAATTTAACTGAACTTCTGGCTTAATTAGGAAAAGAGTAACTATTTCTGCGTTTAAACATTTGGATTGTATGGATGAGATTGGTTGGCCAGCACAGATGTACAATCCCCTTTGTGGTTGATACTAGGGATACCCAGCGGACTTTCCCTAGATGTACACTTGAAAAGCTAAGGGAAAGCACCTCAACCCCAACCTGAAAGTGGCTTCTTTGCTTCTGCATTGACCTGCATTTCCTTCCTCTCATCCCACATGCAGGCTCCTGGCTGGGATGGCTTCTCCTCTCCGCAGGCTGGGTAGTGTGTCAGCTGCCCAGGCCTGTGGTGTTGGGGCTGGCGGCGGGGACAGAGAGGGGGGGAAGACACCGGCTTTCAGTGCTAGAGGAGCGGGATTTCTGTCAGAGAACGGGGAGAAACCAAACCCACCAAGTGTCTGCCCGGGAAACCCACTGCTCTAAAAAGTGAGATAATTGTAAAAAGCCCCAGAACTAAGAAGGGGGCCTGTGTCTGTCGAGCCGACCCGGTCTGGGTGAGGAGATGAGCCCCTCGGCGCGCTGCCTTCCCGCTGAGGGGAGGGGGCTGCGGGCCGCTGCCTGAGGGGCTGCTCCTGCAGCCCGCCATTACAGACCGGCTCTCCTCAGGCGGCCTCGCCGGGCCCCGGGAGCGGCGACGACGGCAGCCAGCCGGGAGGAGGAGGAGGAGCGGAGGGAGGAGGCAGCGCTGGCAGCCGGGCGGGGAGGGGGCACTCGGCGCCGCGGAGGAGGAGGAGGAGGACTAAGATGGCCACCAGCCGCCGCGGGGAGCGGCCCCACTCCCTCCACCCCGCCTCGCGCGGCCCCCTCGGCCCGGCCCGGCCTTGATGGGGCCGGAACGACCCCAGCGCCCGGACGCTGCAGTGGCGGCGGCGCCTCCCGCCGGAGCCCGCCCGGGCCGCAGCGGGGGAGCCGCCCTCCCGGCCCGGCCCGCACCGCCCGGCCGCGGCCACCTCGTCGCGTAACCCCCCCGCTGAGCCGTGCCCGCGGAAAGGAGCGGAGAGAGAAGAGGAGAAGAGACGAGAGGAGAGACCGTCCGCTGCCCCCTCCCCGGCCCGGCGGGCCGGGCCGGGCACAGCGGCACCGACGGAGACCCCCACCGCCTCCCGGTGAGTGCCTGGCGGCCCTGCCCGCCGCTCCCCGGGCCCCGGCGCTTTGTTGCACCGCCGCCGGGCCCGGCCGCGCC
>JAYKAV010002893.1:332825-376093 GCA_035582835.1 Phoebastria nigripes | reverse complement strand
CCGCCGCCGCCGGGTTGGAGGAGGGGGCGGCGGCGCAGGTGCCTCGGGTGATGGATCATTTTCACTACGCGGGTAACCCCCCCTCGGTTTTTTAATGTTTTATTTCAGCGGCCGCTCTCTGGCCGCGGCCCCCGGGGCAGGGCTGCCTGCGGGGCCGGCGGCTCGGCCCCGCCGGGCTGAGGGGGGCGGGCAGCGGCTGTGCCGGGGTCCCGGCCTGGCGTGGCCGCGGCCGGGGGTGGGGCCGAGGGGAGCTCGTCGGGGACGGCAGAGCCCCGCGGGCGCTGCGGCGGCGCTGGGCCGCTCCGGCGGCCTTTGTTGTGGCCGGGGAGGGCAGTTTTCCCACGGGAGCCCCGGCCCCGGCGGGGGTGCGGGAGGGAGCCCGCCGGACCTAGCCCTTGGATGCGCGGGAGGGCCCGCGGGGAGCCGGGCCGCGGTGGGGGGCCGCCCGCCGCCCCGGGCCGGCGCGGGGAGTGAGCCTGGCTCGCACGCAGGGAGGTGGGTCGCTTTTTTCCCTTAATTTTATTTTTATTTTTTATGTAGTTAGTTATTTTGGCGGCAGTCCTCGAGCTATAGACCCCGTGGTGCGGCAGGGACGTTCAAGTTAAAGTACCCGGCAGGTTTCTCCCTGGTGTGTCCCCGGGGACGGGGAGGTTGTGGCTCCCGGGGTGTCCAGAGCATGGTGTGTGGGGATTTGCAGAGGTGGTGAGGTACCTGCTGCTTGTCTTCAATGTGGTTTTTGCCCTGCAGTTCTGGTAGGTGATCCACATGATGAAGAGGTTTGCATAGAGGCCAGTCAGTAGTGCTGGGTGCTGAGACCCTGTGTGATGTTCCCCTTGAAAGATTAGGGCCATAATTTCTAGCTGTGCTTATGTATGCCTGCATAGAGAGAGATTTATGGAAGAAATAGCACAGAGGACTAAATGTATGTATTTTGACCTGTAGTTTCATGAATAATCTAACTGAAATTTCTTGGCTAACTAGAGTAACTCCCAAGATTTCAGTGTAGACCTGTGAGTCCTGGCCTTATTTTAATGATTGAATTTTGGTTACTTGGCAGTGTAGGTTTGTGACAAGGTCTGTGCATGTCCATGTATTGGACCGTGAAATTTTACTATGGAAAACAAATGGTAGGTTTCCTGTTAAGAAAAGGAAATTTTGCATGTTGTAGCAAACAGAAATGATCAGTTAAGTCATAAACCGCGCCAGAGCTGTGTTGCTACCTGGTGCCTGTGCATGCCCAGTTATGGCCGTACAGCTGTATGATGTTCCCGAGCACACAGAATCCCATGGGTCCAGGCAGGTTCTGCAGAGAGCCAGCTTGATTGCATCCTTGGCACATGTTGGTGACAAGCTAGAGGTATCTTGAAGAAGGCTATGTGAACAAACTGTACAGTTTGCATGAACTGGTGTTTCTGCAGTATTTCACTCATCCTATACAATGTTGGTAGACTTGCAGCATATGCAAATACGAAACGAATACTGCTGTGTGAATCGGTCAATTGCAGTAAGCCAGCCAAATCTTTTTCTAAGCTTTTAGATTATAGGCAGGCGTGTTTATGAAGCAGAATGCATTGGGTGCTGGAAACGTGCATCCATGTTAATATGGCATTGTGCCTTTGCTCTATGATCCTGGTCAAGAAGTGCTGGTAATCTAACTTTGGCTGCATATTTGGACTATGAGTGGGTATCTCCACACTATGTGGTGTGGGTCTGTTGAGCTTATTTGGAGCCAGCTCTGGCATACTCAACACCGTTGATAGCAACATGTTTTGGGTAGAAGTATGCTTCAAATATCAGTGTTGGTAGACTAGAGATCAGTGAATGGTATTCTTCAGTTTGGTATGTGTTTGCTTGCTAGGAACTGGACGTGTTTGTTTGCTTTTCCAATTTGCCAGGCAGTTTTAGGCTGCTAGACTTAGAATAAAAATGTAGTATGTTTTGGGTTATACGGTTACAATTATATTGCAGCTCTTAGCAAGCTGATTATCTATTTGATTCAAATTGAAGCAAGTTAAGCACAATGCTGCTGTAATTTCTAACATCTTCAGCACCCATTTAAAAATGTATTACAACATTTCTATATCAAGGTTTAAGTATGGGTTAGTATGTCCAGTAGATTGTTTGTTTATTTGCAGTTTGGTGCATCAAGATCAGCTACTTGATAGTATTGTATGGTATGAGTACTATGGGAAAGGAACTCTCCTTTCTTTCAAAACAGTAACAGAAAGATGCTAAGTAACAAAATTATTATAATTCTTAATATTTTCAACCTGGAAATAACAAATTTAGTTCAGAAGGCTGCATTATCTTGTTGCATCTTGCTACATGAATCGGCTGAGAAGGTATGCTAACAGCTATCAGGGTAGGTATGAAAGCCTTGGTATTTAGCTCTGGTTTACTGGGGCTAAACTGGCAGAAGAAGTATACAAGGCGAGCAGGTCTTCAGGATGTACTGATGTGTGTTGCTGTTAGAGGGATTCAGCAACGTGTTTCACATCTGCCAGTCTTACTTTAACTATTTCATAGTTTTCTGCAAGTGTTCAGTTGGATTTTTTAGCATAGAGAAAACTTCTGGGATGCTTCAAGTGCAGAGTATGTGGTGAGTGTGGGCAGATGTTCTGCTTACCCTTTGAAATGCTCAGGACTGTCATGAGATTGTTTGGAAACTTTGGTGTTGGAACATAGTGTTTCACTTCCCAAATGTTGATATTAACTGTTTTGTAGCRTTGGGTTGTGGGGATTTACTCGGGTTTCTGAAGATGTGCTAAGTTGAAGAATGTAAAAAAAAGCCAGTAGTTCCCTCTCTGATGGTTAAGTTGCTGAAGGACAAATCTGCTGATGTTGATTAGCAGTTTTGTTCATGTTTGATTTTAAGTTCCTATTGCAAAATAGTGGAAATACTGTTTCAGCAGTGGCCTTTGACTTGCAGGACTTCCTGCTAAAAGCAAGTCTTGTATCATTTGTCCAAAATAAACAGATTTTGGAGAGGGCGGATACAGTATGCTGTGAGAAACCATACATCTTAGTCACAATTTACCCCCTAGTGCTTGCCTTTCTGATAATTAGAACTGTGGAAGTCTATTCTTATGATATGTTACTGGAATGAAACTTACATTTTGAAATGGGAAATAGAATCTTTTGTTGGTCCATAGTACAATTTTTGGGTATATGTGTAGGGGGAAAACAAATGATTTCTTCATGGCTTTAATACTGAAGCTTTTAACTTCACTGGTTTCCTCCTTGATTCTTTTTTTTTCTTGTTGTTGGTGTTGCTAATTGCAATAGTACAGCATTTAAAATGCCCAAGTTGTGACAAATACTTACACTATTAGTTTCTTTGAGTTATTGGCAATGCTGATTGTTTTTAAAAATACTTTTTTTGTTACTTATGTGTCCTGAGGGACCTACAACTTGAGTTATAACTCTAAGCCTTCACGCACCCTTCAGTGTTGAAGGGACTGAGGCACGCAGATGTGAGATTGGCACGTCCCCTGGAACAGCTCGCTTTAACTTTGTAATTTGGTTTTCAGTTTTCATTTTGTAACAAACAGTTTCACTCTTGTATAGCTCCTGTTATCTTCTACTGGAGACTTTACATCCTGCTGCTGGGCTGTTCACACCTTGTCCAGGCTGGGTAGRAGAAGACAGGACATAATTATAAGGCCCCTATGCACGTTTGTTTTAACCAGCAGTCCCACAGACAGTATAGGAAGTGTTGCTGTATCCTATATTCCTGTTTGCACTCTAATTGCCAAAGCTTCTGATGTTATGTATGAAATTCTGCTAGTGGCTTGTAACATTTTAACTGAAGTCATTGGTGCGGATGTGAGAGCAGTGTCTTGGCTCAGGTGATAGCACTGCAAACTTTGCAAGACTGAATATGCGTTATTGGTGATACAGCCTTGAGAGCATCCGTTTGGCCAGCAACCCATGTTTTGTGATGCAGTATTGGAAGCTTTTGATTGTTGGTCGCATTCTTCTGTGATATTACAGGTAAGTGCGTATAGCACCTTCCTTTTTTTGACAGTGAAAGATAACACAGTACCTACAGACTCTTTGTGTTTGGGTCACCCATTGGATGATGAGGATGATTATTTAAGGAAAGTTAGATGATCTGTAGCACAGTTGTTGCATAACTTGCTCAATCTTTATGCGAAACTGTCTCAGAGCTTCACAGGTGAAGGAGGAATAGGAAATACCGTATAAAACTGTTGGGTTAGTATTGTGTAGCATTTTCTGACTCCAAGTGGCATGTTTAAACCCTCTATGTTGATTTGATACTCACCTGTAATTAAAAGGAATTTCTGTATGAATGGTGAAGGGGGAACAATCTTTAGCTAATTCGATTGTAGTATACATGCCTATAAAGCGTTTAAATACATAACTGTAAGGGTTGTGGGAACTCAGCTTTTCTACTTGGTCTTTAAGGTAGCTGAAGGGTATTGGGGAGTTTTTGGTTATTCCCCATGCCCCTCGCCCAGCTCAACATACCTCCTTTTTCATGAGGGTTAGTCAGAAGGTACAGAAGATTGATAGTTACTCAACTGAAATAGGGTTTCACACATTGGGCACCTTTTTCTTCCTCTCTCTCTCTAGAAGCTGCTATAAAAAGGGACTTGATGACTGCATTGAGGACTAGATAGCAGCAGCCTGGTGAAGAGGCTGTGGCTTCAGTCTCAGGTGCTGGTGTCACTGTTGGGGGACAGTTGGCTTAACACCTGCTAGGAGCTCTTGGCCGGTACCGAGGCTTTCAAAACAGTTGCGAAGTGCAGCTTTGTCCAGTAGTTGCAAAGAAGGAAGAATAGGTCTTGTTCCTTTTCTATTTGCTTTGCTCAATGTGCAGGAGGTATTTTTTTTTCCTTTCCCTTAAGTCTTTTGTGAGTGAAGTCTTTTGTTTTTTTCCCATGAACAGCTCTGGGGCAAAATTTTCTGATTTCTGTTCTGTGTGGAAATTGACATAATTTTTGACAATTGTGCTGATGTTTTTGGAATGTTGAATAACAGCAGGGAATCTTTTTGGCTTTTTTTATGGTGTGTTTTTTTCTTTTTTTACTTTTTTCTCTCACCACCTGTTGAGCAAAGCTGTGAGTGTGGAAGTAGAACCGTCTGTATTGAGATTTGGGAAAAAAAATTGTTTGATGTTTCTTTGGAATTGGATTATTCCAGTGACAGCTTCATGTCATCATTTGGGATCTTTCCCTTTTAAGGGAAAACGGTTTTGATTGCTTTGCTGATTTTGATGTTTCATCATTGTCCTGTGATGGATTTCTGCCTGTCTTAAGCATGTGACTTCTAATGCTTATGTCATATCGCAGAACAGGAACAGATTTTCAGAACTTACTGTAGCACAAGTAAAAAAAAGTATCTTCTAAAATGTTGAAAGCAATAGAACAGTGTTATGCTAAGAAAGAGTGAATTGTGTGGAAGAAATGAAGAATAAGGGATGCTGAATGGTATGAAGGCATATAGCTTCATATTTTTGGGTAAACATTAAGAAATATAGGAGAAAGATAAGATGGAAGCATCTGAATTATAACAATCAGATATGCATTAAAAGAATGTTTAGTTCTTCTGCCTTCACAAATATTGTTATTTCCATGTCATGCACTTTATTACAATACTACAAGGAAAAAGCTTTGAGCAGATTGGCTATCTTAGTGTACAGACAATAATAAATTTGAAAACACATGGAAGAAGTGGGTTTCCCAGATGGCTTATTTCATCCCGTTCTCTTGCTCTAGAGAAATTGCATATTACACTGAAAGTATGTAAGAGTTAAACTCGTGCTTTTTCAGGTTCGGTGGGTATTCATCAGTTACATGCCTAACTTACTCCAATTCCAAGACACCTATCTTAGAGAAGTCAGACCCTTTATAGTTGGCTTTTGCCTGCTTTTTTCCAGCAGCTTTTTCTACAAACTTCCTAGTTGTTGAAAGAAGTTACTCCCTCTCTTGAATCATCCATTTTCTTTCTAATGGCCATGCCAGTTTTGGTTTTGGATATGCATTTGAGGCTTTGCAGTGAAGGGTTTCAGAATAGGGGGGAAGTTACCAAAATCAATGCTTAACTTAAAGCAGCTGTGTCAAGTAAGCAAATGGAGAAAAGCAAAACCTTCAGAGCTGACAATTTGGTAGTGATGAGATAGACACATGGCTAGAAAGGGAAGATACTCCCTCATGTTCCTTCGATGTTTTTTAGGGTCTTTCATTTTTGGAACAGTGTGACTTCAGTGAGAATGTGGATCAGGAGCTCTTGAGAGAAATGTTCATCTGGCTTTTTATTTCACTACTGATTTCGTCAGAGGTATCACCATCCATTGGGTATTAGAGGGTAGCTCTGCCTGGATTGTCTTGCTGTTACTTTTCTCAGTATCATTCTGCCAGGTGGAGTGTAGGTGCAAGTGAACCATATTTTATGTTCTTACATTACCAGATGATTTATTATTTTTCAAATGAAGACATGGTGAAAATCTCAGTATAATTCAAAGCAGGGTGGTTTGATTTGTGTAAACTAGTAGCTGATGGGATGTTGCTTCAGAAAGTGGACTGTATTTGAATGCCATGGTGATAAGTAGTGTTGCTTGCTGCCCCTAGGTCTTGCTGAGAACCAGAATCTTGACTCAGAGATGAGCTGTAATAGAAAGTTGGGGTTTGTACACCAGGGGCTTCCTAAAGTTTGTGTTTGGTTACTTGGCACTGTAAGTATATCCTTTTTCTGTATAATTTGAGATTAGGGGAATAGAAAGAGAAATTGCAGGGCTAGGAAAATGCTTAGGGTGTCCATAAGGTATGCTGTTTTAAAAAAAAATAAAAATGCACACAGAGAGAACGTATGTGCTTTTTTCATTAAAATAGGACAAAATATCAACTTGGCTTGATAACAAAACTTTTTTAAAAGAGTTTTCAAGTGCTTGGATGATGGACAATCCCAAAAGGGAGAAAGACTGTTCAGAATGCTTTAGGGAGGGTAAAGATCATTAAGAAGGTTAATCAGATAGAAGCACGCTTGGCATAATCAGCCTCAGCTTTTGTCTGAGGTTTATTAGACTGGCATGAAGTATTGGCCTTTGAGTTGTTCATAGTAGGTGGACTGTACTAGTGGAATCTTTTTTTTTTTTTTTTTTTTTTTTTTTTTTTTTTTTTTTTTTTTTTTGCTTTGGCTGGATGATACAGAGGCTTCAGTGGCAATACTAGTTGAAGTAGTTCCTGCAACTAAACTGTGGAGAGCAGGGGGCAAGTGTTGTATGGAATTACTGCAGCAAGCTCAGAAATTATCCTTAATTTTTGAAAAAAAGGAACAAAGCAGTTGTCTGAGGACAGCCAAAGGAGTAATGAGAACCAAGAGCTGGGAATTCTCAGCTCCTTCAGGTTTAATACTGTAAGCCCGTGTATCTGTCAAAGTTGTCTTGTTGTAGAACCAGGGCCTTACTGTTCTGGCAGTGGAAGAAACTTACAGGACTTTGGGTTTTACTGTGCCCATTTGCTTTAATGCCAGAAGCTTTTGAATCCCTGTTGAATGGGAGAGACCTTTAGTGCTCTGACTTTAGAAGAGGAGCACTGCAGGCTGATGATAATAGGACCGCTATCTACTGTTTTTGTGCTAAGATTCATCACCTCCGTAGCATTCAGAGTGCCATTGATGGTCTTAGGACTTGTCTCTGCAGCTGTATTCTTGCCAAGACTTACTTACTTCTAATGGGGTTTTATTGAGGTCCTTGGGTCTTCATGTGAGAGCCAGGGACGAGATCAAGGCCTTGCTTAGTATCTGCGTGAGTGCACAGGGTACAGAATGTATAGCATTGTAGAATTGACAGACAAAGCAGATAATGAGTGCATTTCTTAATGTAAAAGTTGAGCCTTTTGATGTTCTCAGGGTTGCTAACCTAAGAGTTGAAGTGTCATGGTGTAGGCCCTCAGTTGTGAGATTGACTCAAGTTATGGCTTTTAAAGCATTAAAAGCACGAAATAAATGGATTTCCTTTTTGATTTTTGAGCCTTGAGCATGCAGTTGTCAAATCCTTCCCACAACTATGAGGGCTACAACATTTTTGGAATCTTCGCATGGCAAAATGCTTGGAATTTGGATGCCACGAATATGATGAGATGGAGAAGGATGTGGTCAGAGCTGGCAATACTCTTGTCATCACTGGTTTCCTGTCTGTTAAAGTGACTGAAGAGGAGTGAAATTCCTTTTATTTGGGAGTTTCTTTACACTTGCAGAAGAAAGGATGCATCTCTGAACAGGCAGAAGTAAACATTCT
The DNA here is from genome assembly GCA_035582835.1 of Phoebastria nigripes. Taxonomy (NCBI): domain Eukaryota; kingdom Metazoa; phylum Chordata; class Aves; order Procellariiformes; family Diomedeidae; genus Phoebastria; species Phoebastria nigripes. The sequence goes on along the minus strand of JAYKAV010002893.1, from coordinate 367,833 downwards.
TTATAAGCAGTCATGTGGAATAGGCATAGAAACAGTTTTGGTATTGCATCACAAATTAAATGCTAATAGTTGAGTCAGTAGCAGTTGAGCAGTGAGCCGCAATAGAAATGTGAAAACAAAGCCTCTGTGGATATGATCTAAGAGGATGCTAATTTGCTTGTTAATTGGGTTTGCAAAAGTTTCTTTTTCACAGTTCTGAGCGGTGAGGATAAGCTAGTGAAGGATATTTAATTTAGGTTTTGAGTGGGTCATGAAGTAACCAGGGAGTATCTCTTCAAGCTTTTCATTATTAGAGAGTGTAAAGGTACAGTAGCAACACTTCTTACTTTGACCATAGTAACTTCTGGAGACAGAAATATTTTGCTTTCAGTTTCTTACCAGGAACAACCATGTTCCTAGCAGTGTTGGATCGGGGAGGGGGCGGAAAAGGCTTCCTTGCAAGGGATTTCAAACAGAGAGCAATTTCACTGGTGATGTCCCTGTAGTTAGGGAGACAGGAATCTGGATATGCTATATTAGTAGCTGGATTTTTTTTTTTTTCCCCTCTAGTTACTTGTACAGTTTCTTGGTGTGAATTGGAATAGCCTACTGATCGTTTAAACCACCTAAAGCTATAACCTATTTTTATTTCAGTAAAGCACATATATGTGTGTGTGTATATATATATGCTTCAAATACACACAATGATCTGAATGTTTGGCTTTTGGTTTGTTTGTGGTTTTTTGTTTTTTGGTTTTTGTTTTTTTTTTTTTAAATAGATGGAAGCAGAGGAGGTGTGTGTGTATTGCAAATAATGTACTTGGAAAAATGTTTTTCATCTAGCTATAAGTGTCTTTAAATTGTGATCTTTCTTTATAAAAGAAGATCAATATAGTTGATGTTTCTCTGAAGTAGCTCAGATTGAGTAGAGAATATACCAAGGTGAGGGTTTAGCTTCCTCTGGCACAGGCAGAATAAATTTGAAAGATGAAAACTCTCCTCCTCTTTCCTGCCCATCCTCTTTTCCATCATCCTTTGAGGAATGAAGTTGAACTTGCAGCCTAAGTAAGGACGAACATTTCAAATGAAAATGTAATAGCACAACACATGAAAATAAGCTTATATAAATAGTTTAAAAAAAAAAAAAAGGGATACCATTGTTAGTAGGGGTTCATGTTGTGTGGAGCTCAATTCAGGTCTGTCTTGTTGCATTAAGCTGAGGGTTGTGGTGGTGAAGCGGAGATCCTTAGAAGACCTGCTTGTTGTCTGCTTTCTGTAGTACTCCTCTTAATGCTGCCTTTGAATAGGAAAGTGGAGCACCTCAAACACTGCAGGGTCATGGTCAATTGAAATGCATTTCTTGATTTTGGTTAATTTCCCAGTAGTTCCACATTAAGTTACCAAAGAAGTTAACCAGCCTGTGAATCCATATGATTGAGGGCCAAGTGTTCTGTGTCCGGAAACCAATAGTCTCTTTTGCTCTCTCTCATTTGTAAGAGGATGAAGGTTACTTATAGGAGCTTTCTTGAAATACGGTGTCTTTATAACTATTTCTGTGAATAGTTGTACTAAGTTACACAGGATTCAGCTACAGTTTGAGACTGTTCTGGTGTGTGTGTGTGTGGAGAGAGAGAGGGAGGGAGGGATGGATGTCAGTTATTTTTTACTTTCACAGCCTGCCTCTGCAAACTTATCCTTAAAAGTGTGCTTAAAGAGGCATGGTGAACTTCTTGCCACTTCCAAAAATGAATTTAAAAATTATTTTATGTCTTGGGCCTTGTCCAAAATGCCCAACAAACCCAAATGTTTTTAGCAATCCTATTTCGTCGTGTATTCTAAAATTCATTTCTTTTATGCTCTGAAAAAGGCTCTCCGGTATCTATGGGTATCAGGAGCATGCTGAAGGGTTTATTTTGGCATTAATGATGGGGCAAGGCTTGGGTTCAACAGACTAACCGCTGCTGTCTTTGAATACTGATTTTTCTTATGTGTTGGGAGGAAGGACTCATCTTAAAATTTAAGTTCACCTACGACAGTTTGAAGGTATCAGAGAAATTTTGGTTGGAAGGGACATCTAGTCGTGCTTGAAGCAGGACATTTGCTGGGGTGTTTTAGTTGGGAGCATGGGGTTTGGAGGCCTGACTTTTTACAGGAAGAGATAAGAGGTGGTGGGTGTGGGGTGAGCTTTTGATGTGCTTTAAGCAGCAAATGAAGAGATGTGAATCTTTCAGGTGCACTGTGAAGCACTATGGCAGTTAGGCAGAAAGTGATTTTTTTTTTTTTTTCTTTTCTTTTTTTGATGTGATACTGAAGATAGTAAGATCATTTGTTATTTGATGGGATATGGAAGTACTGGATATTTTACTGTAACTGTTTTTCACCATTGGGCCTATAACTGATCTATGGCTTAGACTTGTGCTGCGTTTGCTCTTGGAGTGGTGGGCAGCAGCGGCTGTGAGGTCCTGGCAGTGGCTAACGTAAACCTCACTGGAAAGTTAGCACAGCATGTGGAAGGCTCTTATCTCTGCCGAGGAGAAAGCAGTCTGCTTTTGTGAATTTAAACAAATTAATTATAAACAATAAGCGTCCTGTGACCCTTTTACTTTGCTCAGGGTGTATGTTCAAGGAAACGCGCCTGTAGTTAATCGGGGGGGAAAGGGGCAGGAACACCCTGACTTGACTGAAAGTTTAGCATTAACTTGGAACACAGAAAGAACATTGGGCAGAAGTCATACTTTCTTGTTAAAGCATTAAATAATGTTTGGGAAAAAGTCTCTGAATAACCCAGGTTTTTAGAAGAACTGCATTGCTTGGGATTAATGGATGGTCTTGATACTTAAAGAAAAAAAAATCATGGTAGGTGCACAGCATTGTGTTTTCTTTTTGTCATATGAAAAGTCTCTTTGAGTAGTTTTTGGTRTAACTGTTTCAGGAAGATAGCTTTGTCTACATGAATGGAAAATGGAGGCCTAGTGAAGACTGTTGTTATTTGTCTGTCATTTTCTCATTAATACAAGTATTGCTACCATTTCTTTAGACTGGGCAAGAGGTATTTGTCTGCAGATATCTTGAAGAATTTTGTAGAATTGTTTTGCCAAGAATACTTGACCTTTTTCCTTTCCCCTTGTTGTTAATGAGTACTTATATGGCCATGGCCAGTTTGCCAGTTAACAAGTACAATCTACCAATAAAAAGTAAAACCAGCAAAATAAATCCCCTTCCTTTCTCTCCCAGTTTCTTTGGTAACAACAAATTAAGTATTTTTGTAGGAAAAGAACAAAAAAGCAGTCTAGCAAACAAGTCATGAGGGCTTTGTTTCGACCAGTTCACTGTGACTCTGAGTGTTGGAGTAAAAATAAGTTTTCTGTTGCCCTCCAGCTCTCTCATTGGGTACTGTTAGAATAACGCTTAGGCTGAACTGTCTCAAGAGACAAGAACGGCACTCAATTGCTTTAGTACTCGGAAATACACGTTTCTAGGCTTTGCACATTAGGGCAATAATACAGGGTGGTATGTGGAGCATGGGCCTTGCTGTCATTCGTGACCTGTCAGGCAGCCATGAGTCTGATGCTGGCCAGCCCCAGATGATTCACAGACTGGAGGAAGGACAGTTTTTGTGGCTGATGGGTGAAATTGCTTGTCCATAGGGGAAGCTGCTGCGTAAGTGACTGGTCTCCTCAACATGTGGGGGTTTCTAGTTGTGTTTTTAAAAAACCGTTCGTTGGAAGAATGGCAGTGTTCATTGTGTCCAATGGAGGAATAATGCTTTTCCTTAATTACAGCAAACTCGGTAAAAGCGGTCATGAGTTTCATTACATGAGCTTCTTCTAATTTATCCTTGCAACTTTCTGTTTCCCATTTTCAGTGTCTTCCCCTTTTATTTATGAACTGACAATAAATGGCAGGACACATCCATATGTGCTTATGCATGTTGCGTTAATGCTGTTCCTTATTTCTCTCTCACAGAAAGAAAGTGGTGTTCTTGCCCTCCCTTTTCTTTTTTCGTTGCTATGCTTAAGTATTTTGATGTTAGTAAGTAAGCTTCTCACTCTCCTTTATACCATTTGTAATGAGTGTTCCTGAGATGGGTTTCCTAAGGCCTAACAGAGTATTTTGAACAGGGCTGGGAAGAAGAAGATGGCAAAACTTCATTGTGAGCTGGAGGCTTGTACTAAAAATACAGTACTGTCTCAAAAGAATTAAGAATACCTCTTAATAGGTTGTTCTTATTTTCTGCAGTTTGTTGTGCAAGGTCTTGTTGATTCATCTTGAGGAATAGCTAGCCCAGTGTAAATTAAAATTTTTTCCATAAAAAGGCATGGAAAAGCAGGAGGAGAGAAAGAAGGGGACCAAGAACATGGATGTTTCAGAGCAGGATCTGAAAAATCTGTGTACTGGAGCAGTATAATTACAGTGCSTGACATCTTTTCACTCTCTGTGGTGACCTTTCTTAGTTAAAAACAACTGTCTTTTGAAGAATCTGGTACTTCAGTAGTGCTCTTTGGGTAATTATAATTTTATTTTTTTTTTACAGTAAGAAATGACTATCCTTCCACATAAGCAGTGACATGTCACAGCATTGATTGCAACATCTTTTAGTTGAATGGAAGTGTCTCTTTTAGAAAGATGTCCTGTGTAATGAATGGCCCTGAGTTAGGGGGAAATCTTACATGGTTAGTAATCTGTTCTCCTGGCCAAWTATCACTCTCCTGAGAGGTTTTTATTTCCAGACTGAAAGTGAGTTTGCTTACCTTCCAGTGCATGTTGTCAAAGAGCCCTGTGCTATGTAAATACGATCTGCATACAGAGAAGATGACCCAGTCTCTTTTTAACTTTCTCTTGACCTTCAGTAATAAATATAGCTTTCAGTGATAAATAAAATATCTTTAAGTGATTGGTACTCATTAGTTGTATTCTAGCTGCCCTCTTGAGCTTAAGATCCTTTAAGAAGAGTGATCTTTAGATGTCTCAGGATAGTCTGTTGGCATTCTGGTATATGGAGTAATATTTCTTGCCTGCTTTGAAACCCTCCTCTCCTTCCCCATCCATATTCCCCCAACTCGGGGGTGCCTCCCGCTGCATCCAAGGGTCATGTAACTCATGTTGCCATGGGCTTGTTGGTTGTCCTTTTGGAATTTGTGCTTTATGTACTCCGATCCCTTATTCCCCCTCTGGTTTCTAGCATGTAACCATGCATTTGRCTACTAAAATGGATGACGTCAGAAGGTGCCTTGTCTACAAAGAGATTCAAATAATGGTGTCAGTCAGCAGTTACCACGTATCCCCACTGTGTGTTCGTCCAGGTGCATGAATTATTGGCTTCTGTTAATATATTGGTTGTATTAGCTGGTGTACCTTTAATGTGATTAAAGTGAAGTTGCTGAGCGGAAGGTATCAGTTTAATGATGCTGAGCAGCACATGCCAGCTTTGGTAGTGAATGAGTGTATTCATGTGAGGAGACCATGTTTATCTCAAAATGATCAATTTAATAATGTGGGTGAGATGGCAAATGTAGATGTCTTTGAGAAAGATGTCTGGAAAATCTGAACTAATATAGCTTGTCTAAACAACATTATTGTGGTCACTTACAATTCAGTCTCAAAATGGTAGAAATTTCATTACCCAGTAGGCGAGGGCTTGGAGGGGGTTGGTTTTCTGGATTTGTTTGTTTGTTTTGGGGGGGGATGTTGTTGTTGTTTTGGTGTGTGGTTTTTTGTGGTGGTGTGTTTTGTGTTGTTGTTGGGTAGTTTTTTTATGTTTTTTTCCCCAATAGTTTAAGCATGTAAGATGGTTTCAGAATATGAGGTCCTCCCAGTACTAACACAGTTTCTTTCTTTTTGGCTTCCGCTATGCTGGTTGTGTTGTCAACGGGGCAGGGAAATGGAGGTGGCGACAAAGCAGTGCCATTTGTGCCACAGTAGTTCTTGGAAGACCATTCCTCTTCTGAGCTTTCTAGAGAAACTATCCTAGTGGATCTGCAAGCCTAAGAAAACTGTGTTGTAGTCATCATGCAATACTCTTTTTCTCATCCTCTTTCAGTTTAGGAAATAGCAGTAGTCAGTCTCACTTGGATCTAGGCAGAGCTTGTCCCTGCTCTTTAATTGGAGGAAAAAGTTTGGGGATTTGGGGAGGGAATATTTGTTTTCCACCTCTGATGCTGTTTGCTCTTCAGTCACCCTGAGTTTTTATTCCTGCTCTTTGTTTCCTTCCTTCATCTTGCTGGTTAGTGATGCCCTGCCCCCTTGTTACCAGTCCCTTTTGGGCACCTCTTGCTGCATGGTAGAGTAATTGTTCTTCCTTTGGGTGTCACTACCAGTTGATAGAGGAGGAGGTGCTGTCTGAATGTACACTCTACATTATCAACATCATTGTAAGTTTTTCAGTCGCTTCCAAGCGGTATGCTGACAAGTCTGGACAGGCAGACACAAGGAATTTGTCAGCTTGCCACAAGTAAGAGAAACCCAGGTTAGTGACCCATCTCTGTTTCACAGTTAGTGTTTCTCTTGCAGTGTCTGGTCCTGTAAGTCTGGCATATGTGCTACTGTTGCTCCTGGGAGTGCTTTAAATGAAACAAATGCATTATTTTGCTTTCCTTTTTTGGTTTGTTTTGATATTCTGCTCTTGCAGAAAGCTCCACTCATGAGAGCGAGCAAGGGAGAGCGTGTGTGTGTACGCTGGTTGCCAGAGCATTCATTTATCCTTTCTGCTGGTTTTGGGGTTTTTKGGGGTCTTTTTTTTGTGTGTCATAATCTCAATTGCATGTCCTTCCTGATCTGCCCTTGAAAGAAAATTCTTCTTTCAAAACTGTTTTGTGGACTTTCTACAGGTCCATTGCTGATACAGTCTGCTGGGCTTCAGTTTTTAAACAAATGCTTTGGATTTATGCAAAAATATTGCTTGGAAAAAGATTGCTACAGAGAATTCCTCCAGTGTCCTCCTGGAAATGCTTCAGAGCAGGGAAGAATCCATGGATAGCAGCATGGGACTGATACACTCAGACCCTTCTCAAAACTTGCCCCCCCTCTCTGCCTTTTTTTTTTAAAGATGGAGATCTTGTTAATTATCACTAAAAATCAAAGGGAGAATACACTGAACACTAAATAGATTTTTTTTTTTTTTTCCCCCCTCCCCCCCCTTAATTGTTTCTGATAATTTTGGTTCATCTAAATCCAGGATATCATTGACATTCCAAATATTATTGCTTTTTTCAGACTTAAATCTTTTGCCATTATTTTTCTTTCAGTGTATACATGCATAGGTAATTTGGGATCAGCATAATTGTTTTTGATTCAGAGAATCTGGGTTGACTCCCTTTTGTCCATAGGATTGGTGATCAGTGAGTTAAAGAACTTCAGTTTTATACAAGATACGTAAATCCTAATTTTGTTTCTTTGTGCTAGTTTCTTAAATCATCTTGACGGGGATGATGTAAGGATGGAAGTTTTATGTTTGTTTCTTTTGCTAGGCAGGGGAGTAGTTGTTGAGACTTGACAAGTTTAGGAAATGGTATGTTCATGTTTGTGTTCTTTTTAGGCCAAAACACAGTAAGCTTTGGGAGTTCCCAGAGTATGCTACTGACAAAGCAGGCAAAAGCCTTTTAATTGTTTAAAGGGAAAAACAAATGACAGTTATTTTCATTGCTTTATGCTATTGCTGCTTTAATTTTTTGACCTCTTCCCAAACTAAGCTTTAGGGTTATAAAGCAGGAATAATCAGATTTGAACATGTGTGTTTGAGCTTCTAGTGGTTTAAGTAAATAGGTTTTCAGGACTTGTGTGTCCACAAAACTGTAGTCTGTCTTCCATTTTGCATCTCCTTCATGTCTTCTGGATGTATCTCCTTTTTTTTTTTTTCTCTCCTGCCTCCAGAACTCGCCCGCTCAATTTTGTCATTTTTTTCCATGTCACTGATAATTACTTTGCTTATCATTACTCTGCCTTCTTCCCCCCCTCCCACTTTTTCTGTTTCCTTCTAGTTTGCTCCTTTTTCTCTTCCCCCTTTGAAGAAAGAGATATTTTTAATTTAATTGGGAAGGTTTTTCGGGACCCAGAATGAGTCTTAATTATATTTGCAAAGCCTAAAGATAAATTACCTGGATGTAAAAAGCCTAGTGGCTTAGGAGGGGTTTTGCAGTGAGTCTAAGTTAGTTGTCTGTCCATTCTTCATTGGAAGAAAAGGTCATTACAGACTTGAAGTATTTGATAGCGGATAGTGGGTGATTGAGTTAAAAGAAACTGCTCATCAACTGAACCACACAGAGGGCGGAGTTCACCTCTCCTAAGTGTGTGGACCCAGCTGTCCAAAATCAAGATAGATTGATAGGATAGATAGATAGGATGCCCTTATAGCCTTGGGAGAAAATAATTGCCTTTTGCAGGTACTTGATTCCCATTACCTTAGATGCTGGTTTGAAGATCATACTTCCAGAGAGCTGTTTAAGCGGAAATCATCAACTGTAGAGCAAGCCTAGACACCTAAACAGTGAGTCATTTAAGTTGATTGTCTTTTAGATGTGTAAATTTACTAATAAGACACATATTTTTATGTAAACCATTTCCCTGTGCATTAGAAAGTGGGTAGCACAGTTAGCAGCATTGGAAGCTTAGCTGTGAGCTTTCTGACTTGCTTAGTTTTTAGCATTTAGGTATCTCTCTTGTAAGTAAATTTATGAACAGTGCCAGATTTTGCATGTTGGAGTCCTGGAGCACTTTATGCTTGTGGCTTTTCTCCTTCTCCTCCTTCCTTAGCACCAAAACCAAAAAGAACAGGGGGGTGGGTGCGATTGTCAGATCTTCTTGTCTTCTCCACAAGGGCTGTTCCAGTTGCACTCGGATTAGTGTACAGTAGTGTCTTAAGAGTGGGCTGGAGTTGCTTTACTCTTTGAACAGGTAAAATGGCTCCCCTGACTCCTGCCCGAGTCCTGAATGTGAGAATTGTTCACAGCATTTGCCAGAGAGCCAGGAGGGGAGTGAGGGGACTGCTGATGAAGTTGGTATAAGGGGCACTTGGTGCAGAGCAGGTAATTAATCAAAATTCTGAGTTGTTGCAGAAGCATTAGGAAAGGTAAGTGGCTTATTTAATTCAGAGCTGAGACATTATGGATAAAGCTATGCTGCTTTGTAGCATATTCACAATAAGGGACTTTAGGGATTGGATTATTGCCATCCCTAATATGAAAAAAAAAGTGGAGTTTGAAATGTGCTGCTCTCCTGTTATGGTGGTTGCTAGTGAAATGCTGCTGTGACCTGGCCACTGCTTCTGAAATTGTAACTGGTCAAGACAGTCTGCTGCAGGTGTAGTGACAGCAAGAGGCTAGTGTGGCAGAATAGCATCTGTATCATTTTCCTGAGGCAAGTTCAGGGCTGGTGAGTTAAGCAGAGAAGAGTGGGCCTTTCTGTAATTGCTGGTCCCTGAATATCTTGATATACAAAATCAATGTGTGTTGTGGCCAGCATGTTCATTTGCGCAGACTTTCAGGATAGCAGCTTTTCTCTTTCCCTTGACTAAGAGATGGTTCCATTCTCATCTGTCTGCTTACCCAGGAGCTGACAGGCTGGAGTGGTGGCTTATGGGGAATATAGGCTAGGTGTCACCCTTTCTTCTTAAATTGATCTGTGCTTCCACTGCAATACAGAGCCTGGTGTTTCCGCTTCTCTTCAAGGGGAGCTGCTGATTCCTGCAATTGTTGCTGGAAGTGGTCTGTGCTGAGCACAGGGGGTAATGCTTGGAGTTGTAGGGGTGACCGTTTGAGTGAATGTTTGTTCTGTCTTTGCACAATCAGTGAATTTTGCAATATTCTGGACACTAGCTAGAAAATAACAACAGGGCATAAGATGGCCAAGATGGCCATCTTAGTGTCATTGTTGTGCTTTTTTATTTTTTCTGAAGTGCCATGGGGCCTCTGAGTCTTATCTGGATGGCTTTCAGGGTTTGGCAGCAATGACATGTACTTCCACATCCAAAGAAATTCAGGAATATTGCTGCATCATGTCTTTGCTGACTCTGCAATGCAGCAGCATTAGGCTGTGAGCCCAAATCATGGTGGGAAGATATAAACCTTCTGACCCCGAGGTAAGAAGAACCAAATGGACAAGACTTACAGCAGAAAAGAGATAATCACAGAGAAATGCAAATTTTAGATGAGGAGATAAAACTTTTGTTCTTTTGGTCCAAGTCCTTAACGAGAGGGCTATAATTAGGCTAGAATTATCTTTATGGATTCAGTGCTGGCAAACTAAAATTCAACTGCCTCTTAATCAGCATGCAGTGTCTTCGCGGTCTTTCACGCTTGAGTCAAACCTCACTTTCACTCATTGTGCAATGCCACAGCGTACAGGTCTGCACAATACATAACCACTCAGGAAAACCTCTTTCCTGCTTGTTCTTCACTGATGTGTTGTTCCTCATAGGTTGATTTGTCTTCATTTCTCTTATGTATATTTGGCCAGTTCTGCTGTAAGTATCTGCAAAATATCATTATAGAATTAGAATTGTGTTAGTGTTTGGGATTTTTCAGTGGTTTATGATTCTGGTTCAACTGTCGTGATAGCCACAGAATTCACATAGTTCTGCCACAACAGGAGAGGTCATGTTTCATGCAACTTAGCCTTAGAGACAGCTTTCTCCAATGCGAACATGTCTTCTGAGAGCAGGGCTGGAAAAGCCAGGTGGTAAATTCTTGTGGCTTGGCACTGGCATTAGGACGTGTTGCTTTTAGGGGAAATAAGATGTTTTCAGTAAGGGTTAACGTAGAATTTCATGTTTTATGTTCCAGTAAGTTAAAAAGTAATGTTTGAAACTACAGAGCACCTTCTCTTTAGTAGGATTTAACACGTGGTATTTCATTTATTAGCTGCTGTGTGCTAAAAGGACTTTTTTTGTTGCTTATTTGTTTTCCTGATAGGAGAAGGGCGGACATTGTATAACTTCTCAGGCAGCAGCAATTACGCAACTGATCCTGTTATTGTGGAGCCAAAGTCCTTCCTAGTCCCTGAGTGCCCGCTGCTTGTGTTCTGGTTGCTGCTTTTTTTTCCTTTTCTTTCTCCCCTCCCCTGCCCCCCCACTTAGTTTGTGAACAAGTTATTTTCTTTCCTGTGTTGCTGTTTCCTTCTCTCTCCAATGCCAGTGAGACAGTGGCTCATTTGGGTTTATTCTTCAATTCAGTATGCTGCAAAATCAAACTGCCCTTGTATGTCACGTGAAGTATGAAATGTATAGAGAAATGAATTTTTTCATGAGAAGTAGAATTGCTTGATACTTTATGGGTATATAAGAAAAGGCATCTGCTTGGATCTAAATGAAATGTTATTGCAAATGGTCTTTGTTGAAGCTAAGSTCAAAAGTTACGAGTTCATGTTCTCATGATACTAGAAGCATGTAAAAAGCTGTTTGTATTTTTTCTTTCTTCAAAGGGTAGGCCTGAGAGAAATTTTAATTCTCTTCCCACCCCTCTCCCCGCCACCCCCACCAGGGATCACCGAATAGAATATAGTACTCCTGCGTATAAGATGAGGTAGTTGTAAATCTCATGCTTTTACAGCCAAGTGATCTCACTGCAGTGTAATAAAGGCAGTCGATATATTGTAAAAATGCTGTACATCTTACCCTGTTCACACTTCATTTTCAGTTCACAGTTTTATGTCATGCTGTTTCCGTTCCAGGTTACATGGCTTCCCGTGAGCTTAAGTGACTGTAGACAGGCTGTTTTGATCTGCGATAAACATTCGGAAACCTGCCTGTACAATACTGGGTGATGGAACAAGAGACGGTAGACTTTTAGATTTGTTCTCTGCTTACAGATGAACTGAGTATACCATATACAAGTCCCAATAGAGGAGAAATAATAGTTGATCTGTGATACCACACTATTTACTACATTGCTTGTGTTTCCATGTCAGATGTGATCTGTACCAGTCATAAATAGGCTCCAGTGCTTAGTGTCCTGTACCAGGAAATAAATTGGGGATAAAGGTTTAAGGTCCTTATTTAGTTTGTAAGTCTTATGCTAAACAAGTTATAGGGAATGCAAAGGATGCATTTTCTTGCTCACGGTATCTGTACTGTGGATCAGGTATTTGGGGAGATGGCAAGTTGCCTTAGGATTTGTAAAAGTGCTGTCATTTGTAAGAAACTGTGGTCCTTTTGGTCTGAGCTATTTTTGTTGGAATTTCTTTTCCTTCAGTGACAGTATGCCTCAGTCTACTTTAGATAGACCAGGCGTACAGAAGCCGTTCTCTTTTGCAACCGGAAGACTGGATGCCTAACGTGTATACGTCAATCCTGTCTACTCATACCTCTACCCCCTGAATTTCTCATGGCAGAAATATTGAGTTCTGGCTTAGAAGATACTGTGTTTCTCAAGCATAGCCTCGCCCAGCTATGCATGTTCAATCCATTTTTGATAGCCACGTTTGTCACTGAGTTGTTTGATTATTTCCATTGTTGTTGAATACTCTGCTAGAGTTCATACCTCAGCCCCGCAGTTCTGGCACTGTGAATGCAGTTGTACTTTATCAGAGCTCCTGATACTGGGGAAGCCCAGAAAGTAATGATGAGTAGGGAAGGATTGCAAAGATTTTTCTGGAAAAATACCCCAAAACCAACAAAACAGCTAGATATCATGGCTACCTCTTTGTCACCATGGTGGTGGGGATGCCCCGGTCTAATGTAGAGTTCCCAAAAGTAATGCTGGTGTAAGGGCCATAACTTCATTGAGAATTTTGATATTGCTCTTCAGACCTTCTTGACTGAGGTGTTCTGTGGTCCTAATCCCAGAGTTCTCAGTGACCTCGGAACTTCTCCAAGCCGAATTTCTGTGGTTTTTGGGAACTGTCATCTCTGGCCATGAAATGGATGTGGTTGGTTTTTTTTTGTTGTTGTGTTGTTTTGTTTCTTAAATAAAGTAATGGAAGGAATTTGGAAATCAGTCTGTAACTTACTATCTAACCACTAAGGTCTGGTATGGACTAGTAACTTAAAAGGCTTTTTTTCTTACTACTGGTTTCCAAAATAGTCAGCAGTTGAGCCAGAAAACTTAGGACTTAGAACAATTTAGGAGGAAGATGTTTCTTTGCTGCTTGGAGAAAACACCACTCCACCCCCGCTTTTTAAATCTGGTGATTTCTTTTCAAGTTGCAGTTGCCTAAATCGCCCCTTTTCTTTTTGAGCCTTAGTGCACTGCTGAATTTGGTTATTGGAGAGTTTATTTTCTGTTGGAGGCAATGGAAAATGATAATTCTACTGTGCTTCTAACAAGTTGCAGGTAAGGGTTGGTACCAGTTTACAATGGTGTTAGGAACCATGTAAATGAACATTAGCTCAAGTTCAGTAATATTCTTGAAGAATTTCTTGATCAGTCTGTAATGTCCCTCCTATTAAGTGCTGTTTGGATTTTCTACCTAACTACTAAGGACGTATCTAAAAGAGAGTTCAAACTAATCTGTCCATCGCACCTTTACTCTTAAAAGAGTAAATCTCAATTGTGTTACCCAGTAAGGAGAGGCTTGAGAAGAATTTTCATCAAGAGTGRTACTTGATCACACTATTTAAAGGCTGTTTATGCTTCAAATCTTGATCAGGAAGAGACCCGAGGTGGTGATGTTTCATTGCAAAGAAGGCAAAATATTATTGCCGAAATTGGTCTCTTTAAAGAAACTAATTCCAACTTGACATCTCCTGACAGACCTGGGTTGCAATATGAAAATCTGTGGTGTTTGGAAGTTGGAAAGCATGCAGGTCTAGTAGTATCTTGGTTAAGCTTTTAAAAAAAGAAAAAAARTGAAGTCCCTATAAACTAGGAAGGTGGTGACATCAATAAGCTTAATGACTTGTCTTGTATGGTGTTTCCTGATTCTGTGATACCTTTCTTGAGCTCTGTTTAAATAAATCTCAGTTTGTAAATGTGATTATTCTGGTACCTTGCAGTGTTCAGCAGTGCTCCTCGTTTCGTCATAGTGAACCTAAAGACTTCTGATTGTGTTGTGAAAAGCCCAGTTCCTTCAAAATAACACCACACGAACTTCAGTTTATTACAATTATTTTAGTGATGTAAGCAGCAAGCCAAATGTGACATTTCTTTACGGAATTGGTAGGAGTCTACAGTCATCAAATTATGGTTAGTTAGTGTCTTTAATGATATTTATCAAACTAACTGTAAGGACACTTCTTTTTTTTTCTGAAAAATAAATGTGAACAGAAATAAGCAACAGTTTAAATAATGTTAACAGCTTTTATACCTTACCAGTTTTTAGCTTGCTTTTTACTTCATGTTCACGTATTTCTTACGTAGTAGAATGGTAATAAAATCTTATGGTATTGGTTTTTTTTTTTTTTTTCATTATGGACATTTTTTTTTGTACACTTTGGTTATGGCACAAATAATTTTTTAGCCAGAATCATGTTTTTTTCTGATTTACTCTGATATTTCTAGTGCATAATTTTCGAGTAGTTTTAACTTCGCAATAGGAAAAAAAATTGTGACCAACTTAGATTGCGTTTAGTGGAAGAGTAGTAGGATTTTTTCATTTTGTAAATACTCCAGACGGATAGTAGAGGAAGAAATTGTAAAAGAATGATATTGTTGGTGGCTCACAGGCAGAGGAAGAAGAGATTCTTCAAATTATATGTGGAGCAAGTTGAGTAAGAATGTGTTAAGGGGAAGGAAGGATCAAGCTGTATGATAAAGTAGCTGCTATATTCCTCTTCCTAAATGTTGTCCCCTCTCCTTCCATCAGCAAAAAACCAAAACCAAACCAAATAATGCCCCAGCAAAAACACAAGACAAAAGTCCAGACGTAAACTTAAAATTCACGCATACACAAACTCAATAACTACAAATCTGTTAGAAATGTTTAGGAATGAAKATACGATTCTGTGCCCATGGTAAAAGGGAGAACTGGATGACTGTGGGAAATGATTTAAAATTATGATCTGTTGATACTTTTCTCTTAAGATATCTCTTCATGGTTGACCATACAGACCACTCAAATAACGTGGTTACTGGATGACTGAAGAGACATCGCAATTTCATGTTAGCAAGTGATATTTCCTTGACTTAAGTCATTCAGTGTCTTTTAATAATTTTTTTTTCCCCTGTGTTTTAAAACTTACCCATTTGAAATGGTCTGGATCTGAAACTTGCTTCCTACTGAGTCTTCTTACAGATTTTGCACTTCAAAGGGAAGGCTTTAATTCACCCATGTTTTTTTGGGTAATACATGTCTGAAGTCTTGGCAGGACAAGTTCTCTTTGTGTGGAATTGGACAGAACGCTTGGACAGAAAGAAAACATTGAAAACTAAATCTGTTATCTGCATTCTTCGACTTTCAACTTCTTAGGATTGCTAGGCAATACATCGTTACACTGTTAATTAGAGGATAAAAATGGGTAGTATTTAGTGGTCTGAATCTGATCCAAGTTAATCATGATCAGGAGTGTGTATTATGAGAGAGCTTTTTTGGTCTGAGATCTCTCTCTCGGATCTAACATCTCGGAAGAAAGGAAAGGAAAAAGTGATGAATGAACTGAGAAATGAAGGGATTGTCTGGGGAAGACTCTAAGGAAAGTTGGTTTGAATTTTGAATGTGAATTTAACAGCATGAGATCCACTGTGTGGAAGTATTTTAAATATGCACACGATGAAAATTTAGCTATTGTGCTTGAACAAATTAAAGTCCATGAGCTGAGCATTCTGTTGAGCTCTCCCAGTTGCAAAGTCAAGTCCTTTTGAGAAACTTAGACTAGTGTGTTTCAAGTGCTGAGTGCTGCTTTCTGGAAAAGGAGAACGAAGCACATGGTCATAATTTTTGTGGATGACTTTAAGAGTGACTCCATTTAGGCACTTCTTTTATTTCTTTTTAGGACTTGATCTGCCGAACCTTAGTTTCCCTTTGGTTCAAGAAAAAGGAGAAATAATTAGCTTAGTATATTAAGTGCCAGTGATGAGCTGCATGGGGAAGTCTGACCCCCCCCAAAATGGCTGTGGGAGCTAGTCTTCTGTTCAAATTGAGGGTCACTAAATGAAAAGATGACTTTTTACTTTGGACACACTTTGATTTCACACTGCAGGCTGAAACAGTTACTGGGGTATTCAGTATTGGTTTAGTCTGTTAGTGTTTGTTGGGATTTTTTAAAATTTTATTTCTAACACTTACAATAAGCTGGTCAAGACAGGAAAAGTTTGATTCAAAAGGAGATCCCTGGCAGCTGCCAAGAAGGCAGAACCCAAAGCTGCGAGGACTTTGCAGGCAGTCTGCAGAACGAGGTCTCCCATAGAGCCTGAGCCCCAGCAACAAGGTAAATAATCTTGGACAATATTCAGAATGTCTCTCTCCTATCAGGATGGTGGTAGTAGTTCAGTGGATTTCTTTGTTTCCAGGTAGCTACTGGAGTAAAACATCATCTCATTTACCATCAGAAGCTGGTAAACTGTGCAGTGAAATAGACATTTGTGGAAATTGTTGTCTTAATGTTCCTTTTCTAACATGCCTTGTTACTTCAGTTAAGTTAGAAATTACTTGGACTTGGAGAGAGCTGTCCGAGTATATGCTAGCCTTGCAAACTCATGCACTACGAACAACTGGTTACAGGTGGGAATTCGAGGAGCAGAGTAAAAAAACTCTTCTCCGAGATGAGAATTGGAATTCTGCAGCACTCTTCTGAGAGTTGAAGGTTGGCAAATTGTGGTGAGGTGGCTAGCACCACAACAGCTACAGAAATGTTTTACAGCTGTACATGTGCTTTGGAAACAGAGCTTGGGAGCTGAAGATTCCTGGTGTAGCATATGATAGAATAAATCAATAAACCTTTATTGTTAGGATTTATGTGTATCATCAGCTTCGGTTTGTTCAGTTGCAATGTTGAACAGAATCTTTAGGATATACATAAACATTTAAATATATACTGATCTGTACTTTTGGTGGTCAGACTGCTTATTGCCTTAACTCTGAGCTGGCAAAATTTTGTAGCAACAAGGGGTGCAACCCGGAGACCTTCTGAGAACAGTAACATTTATAGCAGAGAGGAAACCCATTTCTTGGAATACATGCGCTTCAAGGCTTCAAGTCCAAGGTCGCTGACCAGAAGAGAGTTCTTGTAGAACAGAAATAGCTAGCCAGCAACTCAGAAATGAAACCTCCTCTGCAAATCTGTTTCTTCTGATCCCCAGGAATACCTGGACACCGGCTGTGCGGCACACAGCCTAAAAACAGTGTGCTTAGCCCAGGGCAGGAGGACTGGTGGGAAATGTATGCAGCCTGGCTGGTCAGTTACCTGGAGGGCTGCTTCCTCTTTGCCTGCTGCCCTAATTTTCCTTTCCCTCAACACACACTGAGCAAGTAGCTTGGTGCTGCGCATGTTGGGAAGCCTTGTTCTAGGCTTTTGGGTGAGGACACTGTTGAGAAGATGCATGTAGGCTAGAGCTGCTGCCCAGGAAGCACAGCTCCCTCTCCACTATCTGTGGGGCAATTTCTACATGTCGCAGATGGACAAAAAACACAGATTCACAGAGGCAAGAGCTAACTTCATGCAAAGTCAGCTCTTGCCTTTATGAAAACGTTACCTGAAGTACAGCACCACGCAAATAGCTATGCTGTTGTCAAAGGCAGCTCACCAGGGCAGCTGCTTTTGGGCAGTACCCTGGGCTCGACTTGACTCTAGGTAGGACCACCAAAGTGTTGCCATGCCATGATTCTCTGTGGTCCTTGTTAAGGAAGGGTTGTTAGCGCAGGTCAAAATGTTGCCCCCACACTGGGGGTGCTGGAGAAAAACTTGTCACAGGACTCGTGCTGCAGGACATGGCAGCTGGAATGGCTCTTGAGGAACCTGCTTGGATCTTCTAGGGCTGGATGTGAGAGTCAAATACAGAAGATTCTGCTAGTCAGGAGGTCTGTATGCTTGGGAGGGCCTGTCCTCTGCCCAACATATGCTATAGTATGTCTGCTTTCTGTTCTTTTCCTCCTGTTTTTCATTTACTGCAGACTTAATGACTGTCATTCTGGCCCCCAAGCAGATGCCCGGAGAGAAAACTATGTCCACTGGTGGAAAGGTTACCTTCCCTGTGTAAAGTAGCAGAATAGACAGGAAGCTGAAGGCTGTTGATCAGACTTAAAAGAATTGAGAGATTTGGGAAAGCAGAGCAGTAAGTCAACTGACTTTGCACATTAAATGTTAGAATGGGATGCTGGGATTAAGACTCACTATATACCTGACAGTGTGGAAAAGAACCTCTCAAGATCTCTCAGGTTGGAAGAAACCTCGGCAGGCCTGTAGTCCAACTTCCTGCTCACAGCCGGACCACAGATGGGACCAAGTTGCACTGGGCTTGATCCTGTTGTGTCTTGAAAACCTCCAAGGCTGGAGACAGCACAGCCTCTCTGGGCCCCATTGTGGTGCCTCTCTGTTCTCGGTCAGGGAAAAAAGCTTTATATGCAGTCTGAACCTCTCTTGTATCAATTTATGCTTGTTGTCTCTCATCCTCCTGCCATGCAGTGCTGTGAAAAGCCTGGCTTCACCTTTCGTTTGCCAATAGCCTGTGGCACCTTTCAATATAGGTCAGCCTTCAGTCCTTGTTAGGAAATTGTAACTTTATGATTAATTAAAGTAAATAAAAATTAATATGAGCTTGGAATTAATGTCAGGGATAGCGTAGTGATATATTGATTACATTATGCAATATAACATCAGTGGGTATAGCTATATTGAGCAAGCTAGCATGTAGACACTAATTAAGAGGGAAAAATCTTTATTTACTTTTGAGTGTATTATTTGGAACAACTTACATGCCTCTCTTCATGAAAGAAACAAATAACCATCCCCCCGCTACCGAGGCAATTGAACATAGTACTTAAAATTGTGTTGCAAGCCTCCAAATATAATCAAGGTAGCTGATCTGTTCTTAGGAGTGCCAGAGCATCTGTCCTCCAGGGAGGTATATGACCTTTGGATTTCAGAATTTTAGATACCAGTGATTTAGATAATAAGGGTTTGTCTCTGTATCCAGAGGGTTTTATTCATTCCTGTGGAGAGCTAAAGGATTAGCAAGGCATTAGCTTCCTGATATAAACAGAGAACCCCTCCCTATTATTCTAATTTTTGTTTCTCATTTGATGAAGCAAAATGTTATGTGTGTGCACGAAGGTTTATTTTATTCTTTCATAAATAAAATAATAGCTTGTATAAACAATACAGACTCACTATTTGAATGTGGATTTGACTGATCTGATTAAGGGCCCTGTCCTTTGATATTTGATCAACTTATAAAATGTATACATGGTCACTAATCTTTATTTTAGAAGAGCTGACCACTGTAGAAAACTTGACTATCCTTATCGTCTTGGAGATGCACAGGGATAAGATGAGAGGCACTGGACATAACCAGCAACAAGGTAAATTACAACTAAGATAAAAATTTATACCGTGAAGGTAGTCAAACACTAGAGTTGGTTTCTCAAAGAGGTAATGGGATTTCCACCCTTGGAGGTGCTCAGAACTCACCTAGACCTCTGAGCAACCTGATGTAAGCTGACCCTGTGCTGAGCAAAGGTTAGGCCACATGACCTTCTTAGGTGCCTTCCAGCCTATATCATTCTGCACTTGCATGTAAACAACATCCAGTATTTCTATGATAGGAATCATAGTGCTGTTACATTAAGACCCAATTACTTAGCTTGAATTGAAAACCTCTATGTAAAAAGATAATGCATCTTATCAAGATGCATTAATTTAATTAATGAAATTTTATGTCACAGGTGACCTGCAAGTCAGTTCAGCATATCTAGGTAGGGAGCACCTTGAGTTTAACGCTGACAGATTGCGATTTATTTCTACAAGAAGTGCATTTCTTTGCTGTTAAGAGCAGAAGACTGTTTATGGGTGATTGTGGATTAATGCATCCTTGGCAAAGACTTTTGTAAATTGAGGATTGAGTACAGTAGATGAGAATATTATGAAGACAACTTGAAATAAATTTTACTAATCTGTTTAAATGTACATGGGTTTGATGGTTCATTTGGAGGGGGAATTAGCATTTATTTCCATTTGGAGCATCAACTTATAATAGTAGATGTTATCAAAGCATGCAAATTTAATTAGGAAGTAATTAAAGAACGAAGTAACATCATGCGTGTACGACAATTTTCTTGTTCCTTTTTCAGTCTAATTTTGGCCTTGACAAATGCACAGTTTATGGAGGACTTCTTCTTTCCAGTGGCATAGAAATCAGGGGTTGCATTAAGCCTTCCTGACTCTTCCAAATGACTGCAGTAACACTGAGGCAAGACTTGGGCTGTCCAACAGAGCTTGCCTGCAGTAAATGAGACTGGATTTATTTCCTTGACTTTCATTGTCTTGCTTTAAAAATGCTTGAGTTGTTGGTGTTAAGTTTTCCTTGCTTTTAAATTCTACCCAGTGCCAAGTTGTTGAAGTTCTTTTTTGGTGTTCTGCCTCTCTGTGTATAGGATGCTTCTGGAGGAGACGTGAATGCAGCTGCAGCTCGAGCAGTTTCTGTAAGGTGATGTCTCCTTTTATTGTACCTGGTTGGCACTTTGCATATATATTTTCTCAAATATATATATATTTGCATATATATATTACTTTGTCTTCACGTCCCTTGTAGTGCATCTGAAAGTGCACCTGTGATCTAGAGAATGCGTGCTAAGCACACATCTCTMCTAGAAAAGGCAGAAATTGGGCTTCGGTCATGTAATGTTCATGATTTCTTTCAGTTAGAAGCAGGATTTTTATCTCTATTGGACTTGGAGTAAGTACTAGCACTCAATTACTGTAATTCCTAGCAACAGCTGTTTTGGGCTTCAACATTTGGGCTTCAACATTTGGGCTCTCAACATTTGCTATGTTGAGAAGAATCTGGCTGAAATGCAACCCATTAAAGACTAGAATTTTTCAGGTAAGAAGGGACTATTGTCTGAAAGGCTTAGGAGTGCATGGTGCCTGAGATACCATCTGTCAAGGGTTCTGTAGTTTGACTGCTTTTAGCTCTTGGGTGACTTCAGTGGAAAGGAGCAACATTTAAGAGTTGTATCTAGTAAGGTAGCTGTAATGATCTGTCATTATGACCCATTTTGTGAGGGTCCTCCCCTTTGCTGTTGAGTGTGAAGGCGTCTACGTTTTGAGGGTTGGCATGGGACTTGGCACATTGTCTCACAGAGTGGGATATCTTCCTTTTTTTTTTCTCCCCCCCTCCTCCCCCTCTTTTTTTTTTCCTCATCCTCTCTAAAGATGGTTAGTTGTTGGGAATATAAGCTAAAGCATTCACATTATTTTAGCTTGGTTATAATGGGGATTGCCTGCTCAAACAGCGTGTCTGTCATTATGTGTGAGAAATAGAGGTTTCATCTGGTTACAGTGCTTATCTGTTCTTACGTGTATTTCGGGAGCTTGAGACAGGACATCATCTGTGCAGAATTTTGTGCCCTGAATTGTGCTTTCTTAAATAGTCATAAAGCAGAGACATTTGTAATTTAGATCATTACATATAAGATCTTCCCTCTCCACCTCCAGAAAGTTGTGTTTAAGGTGTGGTGGTGTTTCCTCCCTGCCCCCAGCTGGTATCATCTTTCTAGTGTTGCTTGCTTTCCAAGCTGTGTTACACTTGCTCTTGGGGACAGCCAGAACACTGAGTTATGGATGGTCATATTCTGTTTTAAGTTGAAGATGGATGGAGTAATAGTTGGTGAAAATTTTTTAAGCGGTCCGTGGTGACAAGTGTCAGTAGACTTCTGTGTGTCATTTTTGCTGTTTTCTACTATGAACCTCTGGGGTTGATCTATGAGAAGGTGAAATGTGTGTCCTAATGCATTTCCTTCTTCATCTTTCTTGAGCATGAGGAGGTTAATGGAGTCTTCGCTTGGAAGTATGCATTCATTTGGAAGTATGACAAGAATGCCAATAGTTGGATTTAAAAACAAAAAGCAAAAGAATCCAGTAAAACCTGTGAGGAGAAGAAAGTACCCAGTTTTCTGGAGTTTTGAACTTTATTGAAGAAAACAGATGTGGTTCTTGTCCCTGCACTCATGTTTACAATGCTAGAGCTTGGTTTAGCAGAAGTAGCAAATAAGAAACAGTAAAGAAAGAGGGCTTTGCAGGGAGCCAGAAACTGAAGTGCTCTACCTGTTTTTGGTTGGTGGTTTTTTGTTTGTTTGGTTTTGTTTTGGGGTTTTTTTGGKTTTTTTTTTTTGTTTGTTTGGTTTTTTTACACAAATGAGGCTGACCCTTCTGTGGGCTTTTAAGGTCTTTTCTTTGTCAGAGAGAAACATCTGGCTCTTTCAACCTGATCCTACTGTTAAAATAGCTGGAGGTACTTAGACAAGGTATTGCCCACATTTGTATTCCTTCTCTCAAATTCTACGTACAGCAGAAATATATTGTTACCTAACTTATTTCTCATCATTGTAGACAGTGTGAATTCAGATATCGGTTCCTGCTGGCGATATATGGTCCTGATCTCTTGCCTCATCTGGCTAAATATGTGCTTTGTCTTCACGTCCCTTGTAGTGCATCTGAAAGTGCACCTGTGATCTAGAGAATGCGTGCTAAGCACACATCTCTCCTAGAAAAGGCAGAAATTGGGCTTCGGTCATGTAATGTTCATGATTTCTTTCAGTTAGAAGCAGGATTTTTATCTCTATTGGACTTGGAGTAAGTACTAGCACTCAATTACTGTAATTCCTAGCAACAGCTGTTTTGGGCTTCAACATCAATGCCTTGTTCAGCTCCTGCTGATGTGCATTTTGTTTGTATGTAATGTCTTCCTCACCTTCTCTCTGATATAACATGTGAGTTTTGTAACTTTGTAAAACATGGGAACAGGTAGGAAAATGGCTGATTAGGTCTGAATAGGTTTCTGTTGAATACCTGTGGTGTGTAGCACAGAAGAAACCTGATGCTATTTTAGGGCTTTCATTTTTTTATATTCTGATGGCACCAGTATGGTATGTATAAACTTGATAAACATAGTTTATCCACAGAGGAATACTTGCAAAATATCTTAAATGAGGGGAACGCAGCTAAGTTGCAAGTCTGCATAGCATTTGTATTTCTTTTTCAGAAGTGAGACGTACAAAAAAGCAGGTTTTATGGTGTTACTTTATCAATTTGCTTCTTTGCAGGAACCAAGTGGTTTGTGATTGCTGAGATTTGTTATTCAGCACTTTTTGTGGGATGTCTGGTGAGGGCAGCAATCAAATTCTATTTGATTTGTTWAACTCTAGAAACAGTGCCTAAAAGTACTGAGATATTCTGTCAAAACAAAAATAGAGACCTAACTAAAACTCCTGGTGGAATACCTAGTGGGATGCAGGAATGCAAATGTTTTATGTTACAGTGAGCAAATTATTTAAATGACAAGGACAAAGAAGTAATGGCAGCTAAGAGAAATTATTCAGATCATACATACATATTATTAGAAATTGATTTAAACGTATCAGCATCAGTTCTGAAGAAGAATGTTTGGATAAGCGGTAGTCAAAGTTCAGTTGACTATATCCTGTATCTTAACAGAAAGATGTTTATAATTAAAAAAAGTGCATTTATTACAAAATATACGCTGACCCAATGTATTATGCAGTAAAAAAACAAAACAAAACAAAACCAAAAMCAAACAAACAAACAAAACCCAAAAAAGCTTTTATTCATCTGATGGAAAAATATTTTTTATAATCTTATGTAATTATAAAAACTACATAAATAAACTCTTCAAGAAATGCCTGTAGATTGGGACTTGTCTGAAAAAGAAAATGTCTCTTGAACTTGATGGTAACTGCTGTGAAGTGTCGCTTGTTTTTATTGGTCATGCTCAAGCTGGCCACCCTAATACTATGTTTTGAAAAAATAGTTGCAAATGACATGTTCTAACTCTTTGAACCAAAGGAAGCCCTTCAGTGCAGCAGGGAGCTTTATGTAAGCCATGGGTGGGGGTGTTTTTGGTGACTGAAACTTGTTTTCTGAATGACACTTGATTTCTGGAAAATAATAGATGTGGCTGCTGCCAGAGTTCAGTGGTGGGTCATGAAAATGAAGTGACTCAGAGCTGGGAGCTGGCAGCATGGCTTCTCAGTTGTGCTGGCGTCTGCTGAGTCACATGCCAGCTGTATGTACATCAGTGCAGATGTGTTCTGGTGGATGAGAAATCATGAAGGTATTTGTTTTGCATGGCAAGTGGAAACATGGCAACTCTTTGTTATATTTGTTACTTGTAATTTACTTTTTCATGAGGTAATTGCCACTTGATATGCTTTTGAAATGGTCATGAGAAGACACCGAATACAAAATGGGTAGTTTGGTTCTTCGCTATGCTTCTCTTCCATTACTGGTTTCAGCAGCCTCTGGATAGTGTGGGATCTGCAAATGGGAAAGCCATTAGCCAGAGCGCAAGGTGCCGCATATCTTCTCACTGTGCATCTGGAAAGGTGCAGTCTGATTCAGGGTGAACTTATATTCCTTTCTGCACCCTTTCAGTGGACAGAGATGGGTAAGGAAGCCTGTAGGCAGTGCAGCCATGGAGTCTCTTATGTGCCTGCATGCCACCAGGAGGTCCATTGTCCCTGTGGAGGGTCAGGAACCTAGTTTGGATGGAGAGAGGGTGAATGCCCTAAGAAACCTTTTAGGAAAGGTAAATTTGAATCTTGATTGTTTGGAAAACATAAATCCTTTCCTCAAGCACAAAGAGGAAGGGTTTTGTTTTCAGCATTTAACATGTATTTCCCATGAGGCATTTCTGCTTTACAGCGGAGACTCGATTAAGCGGGAGGTAACCAAGCTACGCCGCCCCTTGGCACTGACCAGAAAGGGTTCTCCTTTTTCAGAACTTGCAGGAGGGTTTTTGTCCGAGCATAGCGTAGTTGGAGGGCATACACTAGCTGCCATTTCTGCTTGGGATGCTTCTGAGCCTTCACTAGGCTGGGGGATGCGAGGAGACTGGTGTCGCTTGAACTGTCTTGGGTGCTTCCAGAGTTTTGCTGTTTGTGACCAGTGGGTTCAAAACTAAGCTATTTTTAGTTATATTTCTTCGGAGGATGTCAGTTTTTTGGGATATTCAAGGTTGAAAACTTCTTCCTTTTTCTCCTTGCTATAGTATAAATGGGGTGTGCTATTGGCTTTGCAGCCACTTTTGGTAACTCAGCTGATGACCACAGGGAGAATTTAAGCTTGGGCAATGCTAAAGATTGGTTGATATAAGTAAAGTAGGAGTGGTTTATTTTTGGCACCAAGGCAGGCGTTTAGTTCTTGTTAACTATGTTTAAACGGCACCTCCTGCCCCCCCACCCTGTGTTAATTGGTTTTCAGACCGCAAGTCAAAACAACTCATTTTGTGCGGATGCTTTTGATGAAGTATTTCTCAAGCCATTGTGATCCTAACAAACTTAAAATATGGAAGTAGGATAAATGTAAGGGAATCAAGACTTAAAGAGACAAGGTATTACAAGTGAACTGTGGGGATATAGATAAACTAGACGGTTCAGGTCCCAAAAGACCCGGTTGGAGGCATGGTTCCTTGGTGCTTCCACAGCATTCATTCTTTTTACTACACGTAGTTTCTGTTAGACCAAGTAAGTAATGCATATGAAAGAGGGTTGCAAGCTTTCTTCAGGGTTTCACTTCCTAGTGGTGTTTTTTACAATTTTAGCTGGAGAAGATGCTGATACTACCCTTTGATTTCTGCTCAAGTAAGCTTGTGGGTTTTGAGTACTTGTAGTGTAACTGGTCATTTGAGCTTTGCAAATATAGTAAGTGTTAATTAAGTTTGGCTTAATCGCAGTCTGATCTGATTTAGAGCCCATACCTGAGCCTTCCATTGTCTGTATTTAAAAATAAAAATCTATCGTTTTGAATCTGAGAGTTGTTGATATAATAAAGTTCTTAATAGAGTGAAATGCAGTTGAAGGTAGTAGAAACTACAATTCCCTATTTGTGTTGAGGCTTACTGCTGAGCTAGTCCCAGTAACTGTTCCTATGACAAAAGGACTATTTGTTTATCCTCTCAGTTTAAATATTTACTTGCATCTGTAGAGGTGAAAATAAAAGTGCTCACCCTACTTCTTGCATTTCTGAGTTCCGTGGTCCAATTTTTACTGTTTCACATGCTGTGCACCCATGCAGTATTTGGTACCGGCTGCTGACTCCTTATTTTTCCCCACGAACAGTTGCATGACGATGAGATGAAAGTGAGAGGAGACGAGATGGGTAGAAGCAGAGGATGAAGGCTTTCCATGGGCACCTTTTGTTGAATAAGGCGAGGATGCTGTAGGGTGGTTCTCTGGGCTTGATGATTCTGCATGGCAGCATGGGCCTGCGGTGTGTCACCCAGGCCTGGTATGAACCTGGACTTTTGCACTGGCAAAGAAGCATCTAAGATACCGCATAAATCATGGGCATGGATGCAGTGACACACATGAGGCTGGATTCTAGGATATCTGCTGGTCTGAGTTTATCTAGTTTATTTTAGTTACGGTAACCACTGCAGGTGGGTTGCTGGAGCTAGTCTCCTGAGAAAATAATTGTAAGCGGATGCCGTGTGGCCTGTGGGTAGGAGAGGTAGGTGAGTTGAAGTAGCAAAGATGCTGTTGGGAATGCTAGTGGGGTGAGCATATGAAGTGCCTGAGTGGATGGATCCCTCTGGAAATCGTTAGCCCATCGTCCTGTGTACTGGGGGGTATTGGTATATTTTTCTAGTTTGTTGCTCAGATGCCTTTACCAATTTCCTGGATTAAAATAGGAGTATTCTTTCTAAAAGCAGGCTTCACTCAACAAGCAAGGGCCCTTAGTCTTAAAACAAAATAAACACAGTTTAAAGTCTCCCAAGAGCCTCAAATGGCGTACTTTGTTAATTGACTTCCCTTCCCTGTTGCAGGAGTAGCAGAAGGTTTTATGGTCATGGAGGATGGAGTTAGAAGAGAATTTCTTGCTTTAGCTGTTAATGGTGAGTTCTTGCACTTGCCAGCAAGTTACTTAAATTTTTAGTGCCTGCAACAACATTGCAACAAAATGTTTTATTGTTATTAAGCGCTGCAACATCTTTCTGAGCAAGGTTGTAGCATTAGTGCCACCTCTCTCACCAAGCCTTTCAAAGGTACCTGATACTCTGCTGCTTTTTTTGACCTGTGTCAATTTCCCCGCCTAAAATCTTCCCTGCTCCTTTTAATGTACAAAATAATAAAACAACAAACAATGTGAATTCTATTATAAAGTTTTCCCAGTTGCTTTAGGTATGCCTGTACTGTGTAGTGCATCGTAGTGTAGGAACACCTGAACTACTAGTGCCGAATGGGGCTGACTGGGAATCAGAGGTAAAATAATGGTCTGCCATCTCATGGCTAATTAACCAAGGTGCAGCCTTTCACCAAGGTACCTAGTTGGTTGCCAGGTCCAACAGTGAATAGTGCTGGTTTTGCTGCCTTTTCCACCTGCCTTGGGTTAGGTGGAGAATCTYGTCGTGATGGATTCATGGAGTCATGCTGAAGTGAGCTCAGAACTCGGTGCCCCTTGTTGGCTTGTGTGTGTGTCCACTTGCAAATTCTAAAATAAGCATTTTATAACTCTGAAAAAAGAGACAGAAGAACTAGGGGAGAGGCCAGGGAAAGCTAGGCGCATTCAGTAGCTTCACAGTTGCTCAGCTGGGTTGGGGTCAACGCAGCTTAGTTCTTATTCCCCAGTTGTAATGATGAGAAATCACTTAGTTCCTCGGAGGGATGCTCTTGCTGATCGCAGACTGTCGGTGCATTAATTACTGGGCTTGCACTTTATAGTAACTCTTTTAGCAGTTCCTGTGCTCTCAGTAAGTATCATTTAATTGGGAAGATAATGCTTCTTTAAGCTTAATGCTTAAAGTGTCAATTTCTAGTTTGCTGCAGCTCCTTTTCCAGGAGCTATTTAAAAGATTTCTTAGGTTTGTGAAAGTCCAGTTGTCATAGGAGTGACTGCTCTTCCATCTCAAAATGGCAAAGCTCTGTGATTTTATTGTCACATTTATATTCTAACCTTTTTCCCTTTTACTTTACCTAGTGAAAGAACAGCTTGGGTGTTGAAGAGAAACCTCGGAAAGGAATGGGCCCTGTTCTCTTGAAGCTGTTTGCCCTGATCCCAGGAATGCTGTAGAGGTTAGTGACATGGATGCTTAAGAGCTTTTGTAGAAATTGCCTTTTGATTTGTAATTGGCACACTCTTCAATAAACTCTGTGTGAAGCAGTTCATTTTCCTGTCACCGAAAGAGAGTTTATTCAGGCACTGTCTGAACATGGTCAGTTTAAAATTGGTCTATCCAAACAAAAGTTAGGATTTTGTTTATCTGTGTAGGTCCTGTAGAAATACATAGCTGGGTGGTCACAGAAAGTTGTGTGGTGCGATGCATGCTCAGAGTCAAGCTGCGTTAAACTTGAAGGTTTTAATCGATAGGTTTAAAAAAAAAAAAAAGGTGAGAATGATCATAATCCATGATTATTTTTTGAGTTTTTCAAGTCTCTCATTTTTACTTTGAGAGAAGAATACTCCTGCTCTTYAGTAGAATGGCAGGCTGTGAGAGGTCCATTCTGTATCCACACGAAGGTAATGTTATCTCTACTTTTGCCTCAAGTGACTTGTGTTTTGGTTTTGTATCCTAGTTTCTTTGGATTATTTTTACCTGGTATAAAACTGAGTGTTGTAAAATGTTCAAGGGGAGGTATCACTTCTAATTTAACAAAAGCACACAGAAAGACAAAAACTCCAAAACACATCCTTCCATATGAAATCCTGCATTCCAACATCAGTGCTTTCATTCTAGCTCTGTGCTGCTTCTTTAGTCTCCAATGTTTTATTCATTAACGAAAAAAAAATCTGTCCACAAGGGGATCGGATAGAAATGTGCCTTTTTTTACTTTCATAGAAAATACCTTGCTCCCTTTAATCTATTGTGTTTAGATTTTTTTTTAAAATATATTCTACTTTATGGAGAATAAAAAATGATGAAAGACTCATATCCTCTCTCGTTAGTCTCCCTCTTGACTTAGTAAAAGCAGTTAGTTCAAGCAGACTGTTGAATGCAGACTGTTTTGTGAATCTGTGAAGACTGTCTTATTAGTGTCATGATCTGCTGTTCAGATACTTACGTAGGAAATACTTCCTTGGCACTTTATGCATCCTGTTCTTCCAGTTCCGAGGACATGCAAGAACTGGCAGAGCTTATTAGCTTGGGTTTAGCGCTGCTGTGGTTATATTCCTTTCAGACCTGCGCCTGCTGTAGTTGATTCGGTCGGGCTCTCCGTGGGGCCACGTTGAGTTTCTTTCCTGCTGTGGCATGACTTACCTGCAGCTACATGGATAATAGTAAAAGTCATGATGCAGTTTATAAACACATAGAAGATAATGAGATAAGGGAAGACAGCCAACCAACATGAATTTGTCAGGGAGAAAATTATATCAAGCTGATTAGTTTGCTTCCTTGACAGATGAATTGGATTACTGCATAAGGGAGGGAAGGGATAGAAGTGATACAACTTGAAGTGTATAAGGTTTTGAAGGATGTTCTTTTGAATGTAATACAGGTAGTGATTTTTTTTTTTTTTTTTTCTAGATGGGATCTTCCTTAAATCACTGTACTGCAGGAGCAAAATTTATTAAAAATGGTTCAGTGGAGTAGTTAACAGGGATTTGGGATCACCTGGAAAGGCATTTGAAGTAGGCTTCCTTACTAGCTTGCTGTGCCTGGATTTGTCAATAATGGCATCCATGATTTAGATGATGGAGTAGAGTCTACTTACAGAATGTGCAGATGATGTCAGTTTGGGAGTAGACGGTATGGGCACCACAAAGGGTTTATATTAAGGTGTTTGACTTTGTAATTGGGGTAAGCTAAGTGTTTGTGTGCGTTTGTTTGACCTGACTCACTCAACGTTTATTTGTTATACCCCACTAACGCAGTCAGTGTATATAACCTAAGTATATTGAGCTTACTGAATTGGATGACCTCTTCCAGCTCTCTTTTGTGGTACTTTTCTATCCTTTAGTAAAATTGCAGCACTGAAACCTAGTACTTGAGTGGAAGTGGTTGTTACCTTAAAAAATGGTGTATCTGGATTTGAGGTCTTGGGACACCGCTGAGTTACACATGTGGAAGGTTAGCAACACTCTTGGAAAGTCCCAGGATTTTTCTCTTGTGCCAGAAGGGAGCAGAAGGTTAGGCACTGTGCAGTAGTCAGCTGCTCGTGCAGGCTTCTAGCAGTGCCACCTCCCTGCCTTTCCACCGATGGCATAGCAACAGATCCAGTTAGGCAGCTAAGACCAGGGCTGCCTCCCTCTGTTTGGTCTCTGTAATGCAGCTAAAGCAGCTTGTCTGGACTCTGAAAGCAGGCTGCTCCTGCAGCCCCTCTTCTTTTTTTGCATTTCTGTGTGCACAGTCCAAAATATATGCTACTGTCTGAGTGGCTGTTTGAGGTTCAGGAAGGATGGAGGGGTGGGGGATGGGGAGAAGCAGTGCTTGAGGTGATCATGATGTGGATTATTGTTTGGCTTGTTGAAGGTGTACATGAGAGAAAAATAACTTCTGTGTCCCTTTTGCTGTGCTGGAGTAGTTATCAGTGCTTCCATCAGCACCTCAAGCCTTTTTGCTTGCAGGACTTTGCCCTAATGTTTGTTTATTTGTAGTAGTCCCTTTAGTCTGCCACAGAGGGAAAATGTATGAGTAGGGAGGAGTGACCATATTTTTTAAGAGCTTTTGTAGAGTAAGATATGAAATGTGGAAATAATTGTCGTCTGGGATGGTGTTAGAGAAGTCTGACATACTGCTTTGTTTTAAGCTCCCTGTGATAGAAAGGGATGTTTGCATGCCATGCTTTTGCATGCACAATGCACTTCCCGTAGTTGTCAGGTTGTCGTGAAAGATTAATTTGCTGGCTCCCTTAGAGGTAAGCACCAATATTTCACACTGGGTCAATAATTTTTGCTAGCGATAGATTAACATCTGAAACTCCCTTTGACATGTTCCCATCTATCGGTTATGCCATAGTCTCTTATGGATGTGAAACATAGCGAGGGAAAAAATTATCTCTGTTGAGGTTAATTCTGTGGAGATGCTGCTCTCTGATTCTGTAATCCATACTGCTGTTTTCCTGACTTCTTGGAGTATGGCTGTCGCTCTTTGGTATCCTAGCAAATGTTTTTCTAGCAAAACTACAGATTAAGCTGATAATAGATACACCTTAGCAGCAGAGACCTGGTGCATCGGTGGTGTAATTGGAATAGCAAGAATGCTGASAATTGGGGCAAGAATGTTTTGCGCCCCATCTTATGTCCCAAATAGAGGGTATTGGAAGAGCTACTACAAGTAAGTGATAGCCTGTGAATGGCAAGCCTTAGGCCTTCCCTTGGAAAGACTCTAGGTCGCATGAATTGAAACAAACTGGAGGCACAGTAAACCTAGTTTTAGAGCTTTCTCTTGTTTGATTATAACTTCAAAAAGCTGCCTGGGAGAAATCTCAAAGGTATGTTCCTGTAGATGCAGGAATAACTGTTCAAAGTGCTGGAAGACAAAACTCTGATGTGCAGCAATTTTTGTAAGTGAGGAAATAACAATGGAGAAGTGGGCTGCCATCTGGCTGCATTGCAGCGAGAGTTTGTTAGAAATACTGTTTACTCTTCAGTGTTGCTAAAAGGTCACCTTTTTTTTTTTTTTTCTTTTAAAAAAAAAAAAAAAAAAAAAGTCACTCCTGTAGTACCTGCATGAGAGAAGTGCTAGCAAGAGGCTACTACTCTCTGCTTTGCTCCACGGTTCAGGATGATGAAACTTTTTCCTGTGGTAGAGATGGATATCTTGCTATATCTTCTACTTAGTCCTCTAATATGGAAGCCTTGCACAAATACTTCCTTTAATAGGGAATGTACAGCTACTGTGAGAGGCCCTGTTACACCGAAGTGCATCTTTGCTAGTAAGTTGACTTTGTTGCTTCTGTGCAATTTGTCGGAGTTGAACCGGTCACTCTTTTGAATACTGCCCTCTCTTGAACTTAGTAACAAGAGTGAAGTGGGCACTGTGGCTGTGCGGTTACTTTTCAGCATCCAGCATATACTCTTGTGCCGAAGGCTGCTGTTATCCAGATGGGTTGTGGGAATGCGTGTGTCTGTCTGTATCCATTTTATGTAATATGTAACAGTGCTTGAATAAATCCCTTTACTTCAGGTACCTGAATATTGCTACCCCTCTGAGCTCTGTAAATTACTCAGCTTTTAGAGCATCCTTTCTTTCTTCAAATGACAGCTGTTATCAAACAAGTTGATGTAAAAAGCCCAAACACCTTCCCCTCTCTCTCACTCCTTGCTCCTAGATTGAGCAACCTGGATAGCGTACTTGAGGGAACATCTGCAAATTCTGACGGAGAAGTAAAATCAAATTAAAGAAAGGAATGTGTGGTAAAAATGTAAAGTAATATATGGACAATAAGAGAAGAAGCCTTTGCTGTGGTACTATTGTTGCAATTAAATCCTAGCAGTGAGCATTTATTTACCTCATTTTTTAAATGTGTTTTTGTTTGGCAACATATTGCTGGGTTTCACTCTGTTTATTGCATTGTGTTTGTCTTAAAAATAAACAAGAGTAGTTATCCTCATTCTGTGCACTGCTTACTGTCAAAGCTTAAAAGGGACACAAAACTAGAGAAAAGGGATAGCGTTGAAAAAGTCATGTCTTCTCACTTGTGGAGAGCAAGTTCTGTCCCCAGGTTCTTTGCATCCAGAAATGGCCAAGCACTCTGCAGTATGTCCAAATGAGTCCGTACACTTTCACAAATGCACTGCAGAAGCCAGGACTTGTAATACATAACTAGTAAGTAATTTCTGTAGGTGTAAATGACATTGCAATGCATTTGATATACAATAACTGTCTTTTTTTTTTTTTTTTCTTGTTGTTGTTGATGTTGTTTTTATCTCCAGCAAGGAAGGATATTTCCTTAGTATGTGTATTGTGTGTATGTGTAGATGAATCCAAGAGGAGGATGGGAATAAACTCTGCTTCTGTAGTTGTGCTTTTACTATGTGGATGTTCAGGCTCTCTTCTGGGATAAATTTAGTTAAAAAGCAGTGACCACTGTAGTCATTTGGACATCCTTCTGTGCACTGGGAGAATTTTTTTCAGAGAGCTGCAGCTTCAATCCTAATTTGTTTTCTGTACCTTTGGTTATTACTGGAGAAAGGGACTAGTATAGTGGCGAGACATAACATGCGAATAACCATAGTTATTGATAATGGATTTCCTTGGGAAATCCTACCACTTCTGAATAGTTGTTGCTGTTGTTAAAACAAAACACCTGGCAGTGTTGATCTGAACCAGCTGTTCTGTCTTGTATGGTGCTGTGCATGAAAATAGCATTGCAAGCTAGAATAGTAAACACCGTTAAAAAAAAATAAAAAAAAAAAAAGGCAGAAAATTTAAAGTTAAAGTTAGGAAAACCCACATTGCATCTGATCTAGATTCTGGTAAGAAGTGTCTCTTGTACTCCTTTTATTTTTCCAGAACAATTAGTTCTATTGTAGCTGAAATTTAAATATTTACTTTTCTATTGGATAAGAAAAGCAGGAAAAATGTCATCTTACAAATTCATTTGTAAGCTGTGATACATCGTTCTCATTTGCAGTGACTGTGTTGCAGACCACATGTCTTTTTACTCAAGCATGCAGTTTTTCGTCTCCTGCTGCTGCTTGTGTGATTTTGATTTATTTTTGTAAAGCAGCTGTATCAGTTACTGTGGCCTGGGCGTTGTAAGGCAGAAGGAGAAATCCCTTCAGCTTCGCAGTTCGTCGCCTTCCCGCATCCCGGTGCTGGCAGGGAGGGACCAGCTGCGCTCCACAATCAAACCAGCCTGGGCGCTGGTACAGCCGGCGCTGGGGGATGGCGGCGCAAAGCTCGGGAGGTCCGCCTGACTGCCTGAAGGATGTTTACTAACGATGGGCTGGCAGTGGCTTGTAGGCAGAGGAACTTGCCCTCTCCTATTAGTAATATCTTACAAGGAGAGGATTTGAAAACTGAGATGTTTGCACTGAACTTCAAGAATTCGAGGTAGGATGAGACCTAAATGAATACAAACTACTCGTATTTCTTTGCACGATACCTTTTTTCCCCCTAGACTAACATTTAATTACATGACTAGCTTCTGTGAAGTTGTACTTCTTGTTGTCAGACTCTTCTGGAGTTGTACTTGCTTTTATAAAGAGAAACTGAAGCAAATGACACGCTGAGATTTAGTCAAAATGCAGTGATATTTTGCATAATGTAAGTAATGTAACTGTGCATAATTTTCTGTGTTTAGGATGCTGGCTGTACAGAAATAAGTGAAAAATAGGTAGATTACGTTTGTCATTCCACCTAAGGAAGAAAATAATTGATTTTAGTTTGTCATGTGCGTAGTTTTCAAAATACAGCTAATGCGAGCCTGTTCTCAAGTGCGGTAGTTCTGCTGTGAAGCAGGCTTGTTATCGATTTATATTAGACAATGTTCTTGGAAATGTAACAAAGTTGGAGAAGAACCCATCATATTAAAATAGTAATTTGCCTGTCTCTGAGTGCTGTAGGCTTCATTTTTTCTCTTTGAATAAAGGAAGCTCACTTTTTGGGGATTTCTAGCTGTCCTATTTAATCTTGCAGTATACTGCATAAACTTCTGTCCAGAAAGCATTTATTCACTATGAAATATAATTTTCATTTTGGCATTATTGCCACGCAGGAGTAGAACATGGGTAATGGAGAGGAAAACAAAAATAGTTTTGAAAATAGTTATGGTAAATAATACATACACCAACCCCATTACTGGCAATAAAAAGTAAGCTAAATAAGCATGGATTTTTGAAAATGTTGCAGCTTTGTCCCTGCATGAGAGACACCAGCTTTAATGTCCAAGAATATCTACATCCACTCTGGTCATCTAATAAGTGTGCTAGTGAACACCAGAAAAAAATTTTCAGGAGTGCTAAATACTTGATTGAAGAACTGGGGAGAACTGGAAGAATGCATTCACTTGAGCAATTAATATTGCTTTAAAAGTCTGCAGTTTTAGT